>CM040240.1:7735333-8006920 GCA_022545495.1 Chrysanthemum lavandulifolium | reverse complement strand
TGATGCAAGAATTGGAGGTTAATAAGAATGAGAGTTATTCCCATGTTGAGTTTGGAGTGCAGACTTAAAGGCGTGGAAGGATGGGAATACAAGAAATTGTGAGAGTTGGTTTACGGAGGAAGTAGATGAAATGTTAAACACCTTGTTGTCGTGTTATGAGAATGAGATAGATATAAATAGGTGTAAGTGGTTCATGCGGGTTTTGGATTTGGATATACTGTTTATTAAGGATGAGGCGTGGGTGAAGGTCAAACAATTCAATTGCTGTCATTAAGTCAATTCTGAAGCTTATTCCTAGAAAAAGATGGACTACTAGTTTGAGCTACATGAAGGGTGTTTGGCTTAAAGATTTTAATTAACTTTTGGAGTGTTTGTTCTCAGTGGTGGAAGAGCACATCAACACAGAATGATATCTAAACACAATTGCTGCACATTCTTGAGGACAAGAATGTTTTTAAGAGGGATGGATTGATAAGTCCTGTTATGATTTGTGGCACGTGAGGTGCACGTGTGTTTCTCCCAAGTCATAACAGACTTTGCCGCCTAAAATGTCTTTAAATATCCAACACTTGTATCTCATTAGGAAGCTTTTGTGATATACAATTTCCTCTCTAAACTCTCTCTGTAATCATTTGTAACCACTTTGTAACAAACTATCCCACCATTGATAATACATTGAGCTTTCGTTGATCTCTTCTTAATTCTTGATTGACCAAGTTCTTGTAAAACACTCTTATCGATCTTCATTGGTCCTAAGTGTGCCTATCATTTTTAGAGTTATTGTTTTAGATAATACATGTTTTAGATCAATGTTTGAAACTAATGGCTATTTTGGTATAGACACATTTTTTATAGCATCCTAAAACAGAATACAGCTATTTTGATAGAAATTCCCACCAAAATATTCAAGCCGAGTTATGAATTCCAAAATATTCAAACCGAGTCCTGAAAAAACCATACAACAAATGATCCACTACTGAAGATCAGCACCAGGATTCCATACAATCATCCTATCTGAGTGAGCAGCCTCCTTTGAATGGCAAGCAATAGAATAAATGAATGACTAGGTACACAATGGGAATACCATACCACAGAACACCATGGAACAGTTGGCAATTGTTCCATACAATCTTGTTAAACTTGCTTAGTAACAAAGTGTTTAGTTCTCCCATCATTGCATTTCCACACAGTATAATTGAATATTATAGATGGCAAGATGAGCGGGTTAGGTAACAAGGGTAACATGGGTTTAGGTGGACACGGGTCATATTTTGGTCTACGTCGGGTCAGAATGGGTTGACATGAAAACACTTTTTGTCCAATTTCTAAATTTTCTTACATACGATTCATGTGTTAGTAATGAATTACAAAAATAGTCTAAAACTTCAGTTAATACTATTGGAAGGTTGTGTGCATTAAAATCAGACTTTGGCAACCTTAAAACTGAAAGACCCGTTTGACCCGTTTTCATTTAGGGAATACTAATTCGACCCATTGTACCTATTTGAGATATTGTCATCTCAAATTGACACATTCCTAGTGAAAAGATGATTATATAGAAATAGATGAAAGGACAGGATTACGTTTGATCGTAACCATCAGGTTGGAACTTGGAGACTGGGTCCCATCCAAAGTCATCTGGTCTGCTTGCAGGAACAATTTTCCCCTGAAAGTGTAAGTATCGTGTTAAATTATTTGTAAAAACTAAGAAAAACAATGGATAAGTTAACGCATACCGGGGTCTTTCCCACAAACGTAATGGGTTCAATATTTCACGCAATTGGGTAAAAAAGAAACGGGTCAAATGGGACTTACATGTTAACATCACTGAGAGAAGCCTTTAAATTGACCAAGTGAGCCATCAGTTCCTTTGCAGCACCTGCACTGCTTCACAACCTCATCAAGGCGAGGCTCGTATATGGGGAGCTGGTCACTGTTCCATGCAGTGATAAGAGCAGCAGCGATGTCAACAGAAGCAACTTCAATATCGGGACACTTGATTGCTATGACAGCCATAGTAGAACCTCCGACATAACCAGCTTCACTTCAGCAAATTTCACCATTTTGTTGCATTTTATGGACCTTGATTCTGAACATAAGCATAAAGAGTCACATATCAGGTAAGCATTAACAAACATCAAAGTCCATTTTGTACATAATTCACTATTTTGTTGCATTTTATGGACCATATTTCAATTGTTGGTTCCATCGATCCCACCGCTATAAAATTTCCTGAAAACGAAGAAACATCAATGATCTGTTTGGGTTACAATGGGTCATTTTATTATCAAATGTTAATTACAAGGCAAAAACTTGTGACAGAGTTTTGTGACTCGAGGAAGACAAGAAACAGACCTACTCTAAGTGGTCCCATGTAAGCATGTTGAGTATATATTTGAGACTTTTTTGCAATCCTGCACATATAAATAGTATAATATAAGCATAGTTTTACCTGATACCCACCTTCCCAACCCGTCCATCTGGCAACCTCTACATAAACTACATGATTCCTTATATATCCTCCTATGGGAGCATATGAAACCATAAGTCATTGACAAATACATTGCTGTACACTATGTACATTAGAAGGTTCCAAGTCGAGGGATAGTTTCTAATCCAATGTTCTTACAAGTGAAACCTACTTGAGCATCGGTTTATTTCATCTAATTACTACCTAACTAAAAGCAGCATTCAAATTTTTAAATGTACAATATCATGAAACACAATTTATCCCCATGTTAACTAAGGTAATTATTTCCTAGTGGCACCATATGCAATAGTCTCTCCATTTAGGCTTGGAATTACTTTCATGCAGAATAAAAACTTCAAGTATTATCCTACCAAGACCATTAGCATGCTTACAATTTTATTGTATTTGTACATTCATTTCAATACAACATGGGACTAATCCAATGGCACATAAAACCTCGGTAGCAGTTAGTAATCAAACTTCTAAGTTCCTTTCGTAAGTGCTCTTGGACAATACACAAGTTACATTGGTAGCTAAAGTAAGCAGAAAGGTTTTTTATACTTACATTAGCAATTGGTTTTTAAAGTTTTAACAATATGTAGTATTGTTTAAAATGTGTAGTTTAAAATGTGTAAGCGACTACCTGTTGTACCAGTAGCTAACAACCCAAAAAAAATGGTAACAGGAAACAGATGTGTAACACTGGTTGGATCCAAAAGCTTGTCCTGCATCAACACTTGACTATAAGCATTCACATAAGATCAACAAAAATACATAGACAACCAAACGATCTAATACTTAGTCGGCTGATGAACTTACCAGGACCTTCTTGTGTGTAACAACACAAACGGAGTCTTTACCTCGGACACCAATAGAGGTAACCCCAGCTGCTTTCACTACTTTAAAAGCATATTCGTTTTACATTCACAAAATTTTAACACAAACCAGCAAACATATTTATATACAAAAAAAAACGAGATAGAATCACTAGTAACATCAATAACAATGATATAGTCGAAACATTGATCCTTAGATATAAACAGATGGTGTTTGGATACTACTTTAAGGGGGTGTTAATCTAAGCTTGGTTGATTGGCTTATGAGCTTATCAACTTAGGCTTATAGCTTAAGTAAGTCCATAAGCAATCAGACCAGGCAATGGAATTAGAGTAAGAGTAAGATGGTGAAGCTACGAGTGGCACTGCTAGGAACCTTGACCACCATGATGATGATGATGATGCCATTTTCTTCTAAATGTGAGTTGCTAGTATTCGATTCAATTAAACTCCAAAATGACAAGCTGATCATAACCATTTGTCGTTTCTAAACAGTTATCACCAAATCGAGACCAAAAGCATTATCAATCAAGTTCAACACATGATAAATCTTTTAGACACATACACATATATTCACCACTTCATTTGAGGATGAGAGTATTTGAGAGGAATGGGAAATGAAGTGGTGGAAATGAAGTTGGTGAATATATGTTTTGGTTTCCGCCCAAAATGCTACTACCAAGGTTTATTTTAATACAGTAGTAACTTTTAAGCACTTTTTTTAATACTTTTAGTTACAATTGCGTTATCAGTCATTATAGTAGGGGTGTTATTCCGGTCGGGGTTGGTCGGGTTCGGGTCGACACTAAAAATAATATACCCGAATCCGACCCTATTTGAGGTCGGGTTAGTCGGGTTCGGGTCAAATCGGGTCGGGTCAAGTCGGGTTCGGGTATGTACCATTTACAAAATCACATAATTTGATTTTTTTTAATTTAGTAGTTAAAATACATATGAGATACGCCAACTAGCCTAATTATAACCATAAGAAATTTGATACCATGAGTGCTACGAATGCGTTATTTTTTTTCATTTGAGGATTTTACAATTATTTATATTAATTATTACAGAGTTGTATTGTTAGTGTGGTTTGGAAGTGATAATTGTAAAAAAGCCAAAACCAGTATTTTTTAAGATCAGTGAGATATATGTGTAAGCGTTGTTTGTTACAATATACGTCAGAGATTTTGTTCTTGTATATGATATTGTATCTGTTTTGAGTTCTGTAAACTAATTTACTTCCATTTTGACGATTCACACTAGATTGAGAAAAGTTATAAAATGGCCAAGATTACTACATGAACGATGGACTAACTTGGGCCTTCAAATTAGATTGAGAAAAGTTTAAAAAAAATAATAATAATAATTCTAACTCGGGTTAGTCGAGTCGACCCGAACCCGAATAAGTAAGGTAAATTGAACCCGATACCCGACCCTAGTTCGTACTCGGGTTAAACGGGTTGACCCGATTGACCCGAGTTAGATGTTGGACCCGAGTAACTCGACCCGAGTATCCTTATTCGTGTTAGAACATTAAAACCCGTAGGTATAATTTATTATTCCATCACAATATATAGAGAATGTAAGAGACATAATAGAAACCCTAACGGACCCTAAACCCACAAACGGGCTTGGACCGTCTATCATCTAATACTCCCCCGCAGTTCGAGCGGCGAAATCGCAAAAGCTCGAACTGTAGAAGTAAACTAATAAAGCAAAATAAAACAATAACCAAAATAAAACAGGATAATTCAAAGTATCCCAAACAGTCGTCTCGGGAATAAGAACCCTAGATTCGACACCAAACAAAAGTCGTCTCGGGAATAAGAACCCTGGATTCGACACCAACAAAAGTCGTCTCGGGAATTGATACCCTGGATTCGACACCAACAAAAGTCGTCTCGGGAATTGATACCCTGGATTCGACACCAACAAAATTCGTTTCGGGAATTGATACCCTCGATTCGACATAAAACAAAAACAAACAATAAAACAAATATAACTTTTTTTTTCTTTTTTCAGACACTAAAACATAAATCCTCTATATCATTAATCGTAGCTTCTTCGAGATGGTGTCTTGATGAACTCGAATTGATCCTTGAGCAACGTAGGATCTTCAAATATATTGTGAAAAATACTTTTTGTGTTTCTTCATTTGTCCCCACCACAAACTCAACAGAAACCATATCTTTATTTGACACAAATACCTCACGTGAGGAGATGATAATATGTATTGAAGACAATAGAATATTGAGCAATAGAAGAAAGGCAGGATGAAGATTGATCGGAAAGAAGAACAAAATTTTGGTGGCTGATAAAACTTTGACGGTGAATTAGGGTTTGAGATATCTAGGTGTGACGGGGTGGTACAAGAGGCGGCTCAACATAGCCACCTAGGTCTGAGGATCAGACCCGCTCTGAAACCATGTTAGAACATTAAAACCCGTAGGTATAATTTATTATTCCATCACAATATATAGAGAATGTAAGAGACATAATAGAAACCCTAACGGACCCTAAACCCACAAACGGGCTTGGACCATCTATCATCTAATAATTCGGGTTCGGGTCCGGGTCGGGTCAGGATTTTCGACACCCCTAATTTATAGATATCAGTCAAAATGTCATTTATTTTGTAGTGGGAATACCATACCACATAACACCATGGAACAGTTGGCAATCATTCAATACAATCTTGCCAAACTTGCTTAGTAATGTTTAGTTCTCCCATCATTGCATTTCCACACACTATACTCTTTATCAGTAATAAAGGAACTTGAATGCTATTTAGAACAAGCAATAATGCCATCCAACTAGTTGGCCATTTCCATCTTCCATATTCTTTATTGGGCATTTCAGCATATCTATAACATGATATAATACGTTTTTGGTCAGATATTTGAGATCTATGCGAGTATGAGGATCTAAATAGGATATTATAGATGGCAAGATGAGCGGGTTAGGTAATAGGTTAACATGTTCAGGTGGACACGGGTCATATTTTGATATACGTCTGGTCAGAATGGGTTGACAGAAAACACCAGTTTCTAAATTTTCTTACATACAATTCATGCATTTGCAATGAATTACAACAATAGTCTAAATCTTCAATTAATATTATTAGAAGGTTGTATGCATTAAAAACAGACTTTGGCCACCTTTAAACTGAGTGACCCGTTTGACCCATTTCCATTTAGGGAATACTGATTTCACCCATTGTACACGTTCGAGATATTGTACAAGACGATCATATAGAAATAAATGAACGGATAGGATTACGTTTGATCATAACCATCAAGTTGGAAGACCAGGTCCCATCCAAAGTCGTTTGGGCCGCTTGTAGGAACAATTTCCCCTGAAAGCGTAAGTATTGTGCTAAATTATTTGTAATACCATTTGATGTGTGATTAGCACATACAGAATATGTCACATGTGTAAAAAACAAAGTGGATAAGTTAACGCATACCGGGGTCGTTCCCACAAACGTAATGGTTCAAGATCAGGCCCAATAGCAAAAGAAAATATACACACAACATAGGCAGATTTATCCTCATACGCCATCAACATATTGTTCAGACCTACGAAAGCAATATAAGTTTGTAACAAAAAGTAATTCAAGTACCTTCATGACCAAGCTTCTGAGAAACCATTTACTATCGATCAATATTTGTCATCCCCTCACAAACATTTCACAAAAGTACATATAAGAAATATAAGTGGTTTTTGTATTTAAAAAAGAGATTTTACTCTATATGTAGTACAATAAATAAAATGTATTTATCATAAAATGATAGAAAGAATATACGGAGTAATAGGTATCGTCAAAGACCAAAAATTTTAAATGCATGGGTCCAAATGAGTACTGGTAAGTCATTTTAAGGTGTTTTTTCTAAATGGCCGGTCCATATAGGTAAAAAGACCAATAAGAAGGAAAGGGTTAAGATAACCTTCTGGAATAGCCCCTTAGTATTCTCTCTATCGCAGCAGCTTTATTTCTGAACTGATCGTATCTGAACCGGTTCAGAAAAGAGAAGTAAACTGATGGTGAAAGAAAGGTAGTCCTTTACTTTTTACCAGTTTAGTTTTTCAATATATTTACATGTTTTGATGTAAGGTTGATCTGTTCATGTCTGAATCGAATGTTTTGATTGATCGGCTGTAAGTTTATATTATGTCAAGTGGTGGTTTGAGAGTTGCGGCGCAGGTTTCACATAGACATATGTATTGAGGTCTATTCCTGAAATTGTTCTGAAGGAACTGAAGTACAGCCAAAAGTACGAAGTGGATCTGAGATAAAGCAACTATCGTTACCATACGTACATTTGCTTCAATTCCTTCCGTTTAAATTTGCTGCAAGCTTCATATGTGTGATCGTTGTATTATTATAAGAACAAGGTATCAAGATATTATCAGGGGTTCCTTCTTGTATGCCTGGATATAGATTTAAAATGGGTGGATTAGACGGGTTGGGTGACTGGTAAAAAGACGACTTTCTTTTATCATTTTGACCCGTTAGAGATTAAACAAACTAAATTATAACTAAATGGATTGAGACAACTTTTGGTACAATATTTCTAGTGAAATCAAGAGACATGGTGACAACTTTGTTGTACTATTATACACCTTAATCAACACAAGGTGCCAACACAAATGAGTCATTAGAATTATCCAAATGGATAAATGTGTCGCCCTCATGATTCATACCAAAACACTCTCGAAGCGACAGAGTTTGACTCCGCTTGACGTATTCCAAACTATTGATGTTTCGCAAAGGGTAACTTAATGAGTCACACAAAGATTTCCTGAATGAAGTATGTTTAACAAATAACTACTTGCAGGCTTGCAGTGTAGAATACTGCAATTGATATAACACTGATATGTCAATACATAGATGAGGAGTTATGGATCTTGCAAGGCTAGGAGTCTCCATCCTCCATATGTTCACTCATACAATACAACAAACCGTATGCAATCAAGAAAACTGACATACACTTGGTCGAACATTAGCCACAATATTAAGTTTTTGCAACCATGTTCTGTTATCCTTAACAAAATACAAAGTGGACACCTCATTGGGAATCAAAAGCAATGCAAAGTGGGAAAATCACAACCACAAACTCCCATCTAAAACACCTTTCTAAAAGTTCAATATGAATCTGCACCAATAGAAATTATATTCTATCTTATGTGTCAAATAAATACCCAGCCTCAGCAAAGTGGGATTGTACCAGTGCAAGAGCTCTTCCGCGATGAGAAATCTTGTTCTTTTCTTCCATGGGCATTTCGCATAACTATAACAGCACAAATCATGTAATTAGTTTTGTTTTATTGCAAGCATGCGATGATATGAAAGGATCAGGGAGATAAGAGTTGGCAAGATGGTGAGTCAAAATGAGTCGGGTTAAAACGGATCAAAATGGGTTTGGTTTGTAACAATGTCAAATCTGATTCAGGTTCAAACAGGTGGCTAGGTCAGAATGGAGAACAAAAACTTCTTTCTCCACAATTTATAAGATTGTACTCTTAAAAGATACACTTGACGTGACTTTCAACTTGTTTGACCCATTCGACCCATCAGATGTGTACCTCTTTTAGCTAAACTTGCTTTGAGCCATAGGACCCATTTCAGATATGAAAAAGCCAAGACCCGTTTATAAGTAAATAGGTTGAAATTGCCACCTATTATGTAGATGATCCTATAGAAACAACACAAATGACATGAATTTGCTATAAAATCAAATGACATAAATTTGCTATAAATCAAAGAATTTTGAACCAAAAAGTTCAAAGTGGATACCGATAGGGATGAACTAAGCAAAGTGAGAAAATCACAACCACAAACTCCCATCTAAGATAACTTGTTTAGAAGTACAGATATGGATCTATAGATAAATTTTCTATGTTATGTGTGGATTACATACCCAGCCTCAGCAAAGTGGGATTTTACCAGCGCAAGAGCTTTTCCGCGATGAGAAATTCTGTTCTTTTCTTCATTGGGCATTTCAGCATAACCATAACAACATAAATAATAAATTATTTTGGTTTTATTGCAAGGATGTGATGATATGAAAGGATCAGGGAGATTAGAGTTGGCAAGATGGTGGGTCAAAATGGGTTCGGATTAAAAAGGATCAAAATTGGTTTGCTTCACAAGAGTGTCAAATCAGATTAAAGTCCATAAGAGTGCCAATGTGTTCAGGTTCAAACAGGTGGTTAGATCAGACGGGGGACCTACAAAAACTTGACGTGAGTTTCAACCTGTTTGACCTATTCGACCCATCAGATGTGTACCTCTTTTAACTAAACTTGCTTTGAGCCATAGGATCCATTTCAGATATAAAAAAGCCAAGACCCGCTTATAAGTAAATTTGTCGAAATTGCTACCTGGATGATCCTATAGAAACAAAGGTGGCCTTACGTTTGATCATAACCATCAGGTTAAAAGACTCGATGCCATCCAAAGTCATTCAGTCCTCTAGCAGGAACGATCTTCCCCTGTAAAGGTACATTGTGTGTAAAATTATTTAAAATGCCAATCAATCAAAGCCTAGTAAGTTCATTCATAGGTACATGCAGATGACCGTTTAAACCATTTGATATAGTAGGAAACAAAGTGAATAATATAAAGCATATTGGGGTCTTTCCCAGAAATGTAATGGGTTCATGATTAGGCCCAATAGCAAGAGAATATACGCACAGAGCATAGGCAGATTTATCCTGATAAGCCATCAACATATTGTTTAGACCTACAAACGCAGTTGAAGTACTTAATTAACATTATATTTCTTATAGTTTAACATCAACCTAAATATTACGTAAATATTATTATATGTACCTTCATGACCAAGCTTATGCAGAAACCACTTGCTATAGATCAGCATTTGCCAAATTTCATGCATGACTAAGATATTTGTTTTGAGTTATTCAAAAATTGTCGCAACAGTCAAGTGTTATGTCCTAAAGTTGCAAGTGATTAGAAAGTCTTTGCAGTTCGGAACGTGAAATGTAAGTCCATCTATAATTCTTATTTACTTTACTTTATGATTACGAAAAACCAGTTTAAAAGACAATAAAAAAAAACTAGCAATTTTTTCACCGACTAAAAGAGATGAAATACACTTTCACTGCTGTGTCCAATTAGCTAGCTACAACCTAGAATACTAACCCGTTCATTAGCTAAAGGTAAAAACACATTATGCATATATAGCTTAAACCATGATGCAAATAATGTGGCATCGCAACTCACAATCTCACAAGAGATGCCTTAATATAAACATATTGAGGAAAATTCAAATGTCACAATAATCAGCTTTGTGGGTTTGGTTTTGATGAAACTCTCAGGGGAATATTAAAAGCAGATAAGTAGTTGTTGTAACAAAACTGATGTATTTCGGTAGTTTTTTCTCAATTACGTAACTTCAATGACTCCATTTCTGCTAATGATTCTATGTTTATAAGAAGATTATATAAACAAGATTTGAATGAAACAGTGAATGATTTAACTGGTGACCTGATGATCCTATGAGAGACAGTTTGACAGGAAGCCGTCAAACATGAAAAAAGGGAAGTGCAGCAAGAAAACGTACATGTAAGGCCGTGCAAAATAAATAAATAAATAAATAAAATAAAAAATTATGCTTAATCAAAGATTTTTCACCCAAATGTAAGATTGAAAAATGAATTGCACAAACTAGGATTCTCAACAAACACAAACACGACTTGTTTTAGTTCGTTTTGGTTTCACAAAACAAAATACAAACGCGTTAAAGAGCATGTTTTGTTCTGTTCGTGTTTGTTCTTTAAGATAGTAAACTAGTAACAGATATGAGCAAACTCGAGCGCGGACAGGATCTCAAATTGTGTGACATGAGCTAGTATGCTGGTAAATGAAATGTAACTTACATATAAGGTCTATGGTTCAATTCCCTGCATGTTCATTCATGTTTTTATTATTTTTATTTTAATAAATTATGTTTTGTTGTCTTTTCTTTGTCTTTTCTTTCTCATTTTTTGTAAATAATCCTTCAAAGTCAATTTTTTAATATATTTATTTACAGTTGACTACTTAACTAATCTTATACAAAGTCATGGGCCAGTTGTTATTATCATATAGGCCAAGCCCATTTATAACAAGTTTGTGTAAGTCATGGGCCTATTGTTATTATTATATGTGAAATTTTGTTATGTCAGAGAGGAATGCAACATAATAAAATGATGGGGCATTTACATATATCCTCACATACACACTCATATTTACATATTTTCCCAAACGGTGCTTTAACAGACTTGTATATCATGCATAAAAACCTTGTGTTTAGGAAAATATATAAATATGAGTGTGTATGTGGAGATATATAAAAATCCCCCTAAAATGATTAGCGTTATGTTATGATTAAAGGCTACAATTTTTGGAATAGTCAAGGTTAATAATATATGACAAGGTTGAAAAGAACAAAACATCAACAATCACACAAAATTGTCTCAAGTTCTAACAACTACTATTCTCAAAATCTGATTTTTTTTTTTTTTTTTTTTTTTTTTTTTTTTCAAAAGCAATAAAACTTTGAATACTATATTTTGATTTTAGTTCAATAACTAGCATAAAGTTGAGTTTTAAATTTAAGTTTTACTAGTTTAAAGAAACTTCTAGTTTCAGTAATATTTCATGGATAAAAGAGTGAATATTGTAACACCCCCAATTTCATGATACGCAGCAAAATTCAAACTGGGTGTTACTTCATGGCACAACAGTCATAACAATAGAAAACGAACTTCAATGGAGTCGTTTTAAAAGATTTATCATTCTATTTATATAAATATCAGAGTTTACAAAAATGAGGTCCCAGTTGTTTCACGGTTTACAAAATACATTAAATTGGTTTTCGAATGATAATAAAATTTATAGCCTTCTTGATCTAGTCCCAGTTGTTTCACGGTTTACAAAAATGAGGTCCCAGCTTCCGACATTATGGACCTGAAATACATGCTTAAAACTGTCAACACAAAGGTTGAGTGAAATTCATAAAGTTTAGGAAATTAGTTGAACACATAATATTCGTGTGGGTTACATTGTTATACACCCATAATGTTGAAAACAAAATAGATATTATTCACTAAGCATCATGCAATCAAGGCGTTAACGTGTTCCAAATTTAATTGGAGAAATTGTTGATACGTGCCCTTAACAGGTAAAATTGCCATTTTTACCTAATGTACTCAAATATAGTGCGTTTGTTTACGGACTGGTCAAACAAAGCGGGATTAATCAATCCCAATAGATCTATTCACAATATTCGGCTCACTTCACTCGTGATTCTTGATTCATGATTTAGGGACTTAAGTTTGGCAAATCACGGTAACTTAGTGCAAGTAAAATAATCAGATAAGTATACAGTTTGAAAGCAATGTGTTCGGTTTAAAATAAATCATGTATCTCCCCCAAGGGTTTGTAAAACAATTTAAGTAATAGGAAGTGGGGCTATGAACTCACCAAGAGTTGATGATGTTAAGTACTAATGGATGACTTCTACGTGCAACCTAAGAATGAAATGTTGCGACTTAAGTTTGGAACAATGTTTAGGAAAACATAAACCATTCTCTATATATATTTCTATGTTGATCATGATGTAGTCAATTATCATTTGATGTTTATAGAAAGATCTTTAATATGTGAAAACATATTTAGTTTATAGATATCGTACTACCGTTCGGGCCATCATAATTCAGAGGTCATACAGAAACGTTCGAGGAGCTAGGACACTTTAAATCGTAAATCCAGCAACTCGTCGATACGTTTTACTCAAATGAAACCCCTCACATGAAGCTCCCTACTATTGTAGCAATTAGTAGATACAATATATGTTTTGAGTTAAGATTGTTATATAAATAAGTTTATCATGTTTTTACAAGTCGCTTCATAAATATGATTACCTTAGTTAACGGTCTTGGGTAAACAAGCCTTGAGGCTTTAGCCATGGCCTTGCTGTGACTTTGGTCTTGACAACCATGGTCTTGAGACATAGCTTTGACCTTAGCCGTAGCCGTGGTCTTGGCTTATGGCCATTAGGCCTCTTGGTTTGCTTTTAGTTGCGACAAAAGTATTGTTTGTGAGACTAAATATAGGGCAATTTCTATTTTTGAAAGATAATGGCCTGTTTAAGTGTTTTCAAGGTCCGAGCTTTTTTACTATTAAAGGAAAACGTCGTTCCGGACAACTTTCATGTTTTAACTTTTTGATGATTCGGACCAGAAGTACCACTTTTTACACGACCAGACCTTAAATAGCTTCTACATGGCAGTTTTGGCGTTTTAGTTTCGCTAACTTCTTTTGACTATAACTTTTGACTCGTTTGTCCGTTTCGGGTGATTCAAGTTGCTATGTTTACCTTTTATCTTGTCTACCATATTATATAAGTTATAAAGTCCATAGGTTACTGATTTTAATGGTCTCAAATGTGTAGAATATGACTAGTTTACTAGTTTGTTACTTTTATGACAATATGTAATTTAAAACAAGTGATTGAGTATATGTACATCATGAATTAACATAGTAACTATATATATAGTATGAAATAATTAAGATTATGAATAATAAAGATGAGATGATGGTGGTGATAAGTTGCTTACAACTTTTGGTTTTCAATAAGAAATGAGTAACTTAGTAAGGATAGGACTTTGATTGATCACTTAGACTTTGGATTGAGCTAGCTTTCCACACCTTGGCACCCTTGAAAACTTGAAGAGTTGGTGATGAATTACTAAGTGACTTGAGTGAATTTAAACTCAAGAAGATCACTTAAACTTGCTAGAGATTTGATGTAGTAGCTTCATCTTTGGAACTTCCTTGCATAAACTTGGAGTTTATAGATCAAATGATGGAAGATGTGAATGTTTTAGGGTATGAACGACCAAAATCAGTATGTGAAGGTCTTTATGATGTATTTTACTTCCTATTTATAGGAGGGTAAGTTTGGTTAACCATATATTGGGTTAAATATTAACCATGGTTAAGTTAGGACACATGTAAAGATCTAAATGAAGCATGGTTAGGATTATGCCACCAAAATGATGACTCCCGCTAGAGGTTTTCACAATTGGTGACAAGGCTTAGATGATAAGTCTTGATCATATCTTGGTTACGGAGTGAGTTTTGGTTCCGTTAAATGCCAACCGTAAGTTAAGCCATAAAACGTAAAACTGGGTATCGTAAAAATACGAAACTTGTAGGAATGATGAAACTCATCATTATACTCCATCTAAAAATTTAAAATGGGTGATAAGTCTCATTGGGTGCAAAAACGCTGCTTAAAGCTCGAAATACGGGTCAAAAACGCGTAATTCGCAGTTTATCGGAAAAGAAGGAAATTTCAAGGAAATGACCGTGAATTTATTTAAAGTAGACTAAAATTAGTCTAAAAGTGATATGAGATGTCAAAATTTGGTTTTCGTCATACGCGGGATAACTTAACAGTTATTTGTGAAGTTTAAAAATTACGCGATTTAAGCAAAAATGTAGAACGTACAAGGTTAATTCCTTTATGGTCAAAGGAGGAGGGAAATATGTTTGACTTTTCCAAAAATGTAAAAGTGTCAAAAACATATTAGAAACACAGTGCAGGAATCGTTAAGTCTGGATGTAAGTAGAATTGTTTAAAACGTAAATTTAGTTTCGTACAACGCTGGGCTTATTTGGTAACATTAAAATGAAATCCTAAAAATTCTCAAATTAATCATGAGTGATCTAAAAATTTGTCTGATGAAGGAAAATTTTCAGAGACGGTTTTCGTTAGGCGTGTGATGTTTAAATGGTGTACCGTCCAAAACGAAACTTTACAACGATGTTTTCTTAATAACTTTTGCGAAAGTGATCTAACGATTGTCAAACTCTCAGGTCATTACTAAAATAGTTTATCTTACGAGAATGTGAAATAAAAATTTTACGGGATGAATCGTGAAAGTGAATAGTAAATTCTCGAAAATGAAAAGTAACCTAAAAATGTAGGTGGTTACAAATATATCGCATAGTCCTGAGTTTATCTATACCACTTATAAAGCATTTAGAACAATCTTTTCTAAATTTTTTTAAGAGGCTATTAATTTGTTTTTTAAGCACTACAATTTTTAATGCATAATGTGCATAATACATAGTTTTTACTAATTTATCTTTCACAATATTTTAATGCTTTATTTATTATTTCTTTTTAAATTAGTTTAGTTTTAATACAAAAATTCACATATAAATGAATATAATTTTAAAATGCATGCAAAACTACAAAGTTTCAAAACTATAATTATATCGTAAGAGTGTTTCGAAAACCAATCTAAATAAATTTTGAATTATTTTAAATAAAGTTAACCACAAAAGTAAAAAACAATTTTTAGTATATTAATTATTATACTTTTCATGGATAACTCTAAATGATTGCTTACACATGTAAGTTTTCTTTACATTATAAGTATTCTTTTATTTATATCTTCTATCTATGTGGGACAAGTGTTATAAACAATATTAATGGTTCAAACATTTTCATAAATATATATACTTTACAAGATGTATACATTATAAGCATTTTTTTATTAATTTCTTTTATTTATATTAGACAAGTGTAGTAAACAATATTAATGATACAAACATGCTCAAAAATATATTTTATTTACTTATTCCGAGGTGTTGATTATTACATATATATTTCATTAAAAAAATGTCTACTTACTTGTGACTACGTACCACTATCAACTAATTTGACCATAACCCCATAACATTTTTGACTACCGCAACGCAAAATCACGCCAATTTCAATTGTTTTTATATGAGTTAGTTTGATATTATCCATCACTTTTTTTAAAGTTACTCAAACGCGTTAT
Organism: Chrysanthemum lavandulifolium; assembly: GCA_022545495.1. Taxonomy (NCBI): domain Eukaryota; kingdom Viridiplantae; phylum Streptophyta; class Magnoliopsida; order Asterales; family Asteraceae; genus Chrysanthemum; species Chrysanthemum lavandulifolium. The sequence goes on along the minus strand of CM040240.1, from coordinate 7,990,750 downwards.
GTTTTCGCTATTGGTAAAGTTATTGTAAGCGAAAACATAAAATTGAAAACATTTTGCCGAAAATTTTATTACTTGATACCAGTCGTCGCAAAACGCGAGTACCAATATTCTAAAGAGTTAAAATATGCGACATGAAACTTTTGACATCTGCAGATTTATCGTCACATAAAACGGTTCAGATTATAAAGTATGGTTCATTGAAAAAATTTATTTCAGGGTACCCGCCGCCGCATCGCGCGGGTACCCTGCTAGTGTCCAATAATTATCCTTTTTGTTTTCAAGCAACTATCTTATCATTGTAGTATAAAAAAGCTTGGATAGAAATTTAAATTTTGTTTTACATAAAACTAACCAAGTATAAAAAAGACTACGATGATCATTCTAGTATCGATAGGATTGAGTTGAGTCGTGTCTAAGGGTAACAAAACAAAAAACAAGTTACATTATAGCCAATTTTCAACACGATCAAACAAAGAAGAATGATAATAGGAGAGTAAACCCATATGAGGGTTTCGAATCCGATAGCGTCGTCACTTAATAACCGTATTAAACAATGGCACCCTACTGTCAAAGTGGCTTTAAAGTACAAACACTATACACTATTGCTATGGTTGGTGAAAGGTTTATGGGGGCTTATGAGGCTTGAGTTTTTAAAATTAGCCGACTTATAAAATAAATCTCGTTTATCATGTGGCTTATGAAATCATAAGCCCCTAAAAATAGCTTAAAACTTTAGCCCCATAAAAGGGGCTAAAAAATTTAGCCTGAGGCTTTTGAACAACATATTACTTATTTATACACCAAAATATCTAACATATACAAAAACTCATTTAGTAATGTCCTTTTTAGTAATTTCGCAATAATAAGCCTATGCTTAAGCGCATTTGCCAAACATGTGTACCAAAAACAAATTTCAACTTCGGCTTATACTAAAAGCCCCAGCCCAAGTTCATTGTGCCAAACATACCCTATTAGGTAGGATCAAATGAGAAATATAATTAAGATGAGAAGAATGAGAAAAACTTTCAATCACAAATATTAGATGCATCCATAAAAATTGATGCATCTCACTATTATTTATTTATTTTTATTTAAAATATGTGGCTACAATTATTTCTCACTCTTCTCATTTAAATATATTTTCTCATTAGATCCATACTCTATAAGATAAAAAACATTCTCAGCTTTGCAACCCACATAGGCTAAAGAAGTAAGATCGTTGTTTTTTATATACTCTAATAAATGAGTTTCAAACATGTCAAGGGTATTACCATGTTTTCTTGGCACTTTGGTGTTAATGAAGTTGTTTCTATTGAGAAGTTGTAAACTTCGTTGACAACAAATGAGTCATTAAAACAAATATAAAATGCCTGACTTTTTTAGTATTTGTTCACACTTAAACAAAAAGGTAATCCAAACATGAATTAAGGCGTGGCTCTCCATGTAAGGTTCTCTAGTGAGTACATATGAGTTTTTGGTTTTTTAAGTTCTTATCATTGTACACTCAATCATGCACAGAGTATGTACCATTCAAATTGATCCTTGACTAAGATACCATGAAACTCGGGTACAACAATGGTGATTTCAGCCCTCTTTGTTGCTTACATTTCTAGAGAGGAATCAAGAGACGGTGACAACTTTTAACCAGCCAATGTTCAATTCAATATATTACAAGGTACCGACGAATTTGTGTCACCAAAATGATCCAAAATAGAGGGACGTGTAAACCTCACAAGTCCTACTAAAAAACTTACGAAACCCCGAGTTTGAGTCCGGTTCACCTAATAGATAAATGGTATATATAAATTCATGAGTCAACATGTAGGCATTTACATTGTTTGATCAACACCATTCCCAGTTTACATCCCACATTGTTAAAAGAAGTGAAGTCTTTCTTGTTTATATAATACATGGATCTCAATATAATATTACTAGTTATCTAGTACATGCTTGTTGATAAAGTTGATTTAAAAACGAAATCATACTTTGTTTGTAAACTTGTACGATAAAATGAGTATCTATTATTGACTTTTTAGTAATCTTGTACTCAGAAATGGATATAAGTTTTTTGACATTTGTAGTTGTTGTCGCCTAAAAAAAAAAAGGTTCTGCGTATTCTGCTTGTTTTGTAAATCTCTTAACATTTTTCTACTCAATCATATACAAAGTTCCATTCGAACAGAGATCCAAATGTCCATTGACATCCGTGTAATTAAGATATGAGATAACTATAGTACAACATAGGTGACTCGAGCCCCTCTTAGGCTAAACACAGTAATGAGAGTCAATCTTTTCATTTTTTTCTGTCACGTCAGCTTTCTCTCTCCGGCGATTGGTTGCCACAGTAAGGGCGACCTTCATTCTTTTTCTTCAAAAAAAAAAAACCATTTCTTTTTATATTTTCAAAACAAACCCTATTCAATTTAATAATTCAATTTCAAATTAAATGGTACAGTTCGAGCAGGATCCCACCAAATTCAAATTCAAAATTTAAAATTCCAATACGAGCGGGCTTTATTCAAATTCAAATTGGATTTCAATTTTTAAAAGTTGCCTATATATAGCCACATACTCTGCATTGTTTATCATGCACACAAATCACACACAGAGAGAAAATTTCTTATCAAATTCTCTTAACAAAATGTCTTATAAAGACTTCTCACAACAATTGTTCAAAACTTCTCACAACAATTCCCCAGTCATCACGACTTCTCACAACAATTCCCTAGTGAACACGACTTCTCACAACAATTCACCAGCTCCAACCCAACGGAAAATGAACCGGTTAATACTCCACCGGAAGATATCTTTCCGTTATTCCAAACGGAAAATGAACCGGTTAACACTGCACTGGTTGTGAAACACCAACCCAATCAGTTTATTCTTACTGAGGATCAACTCCGACTACTTGAGTAGGATGAGGAAGTCAGGAGAGAAACAAAAAAAGAGAACTACGAGAGGAAGCTGCTCATATGGAGCAGGAAGCAAGGAAGCCCAATACCGTTAGGACAACTTGTTTGACATCCTGGAAAGAGAGTATGAAGAGGATAGGATTGCTGAGGCTTTTGCAGAATATTGGGAAGAGGGTGAAAACTCAGACTTTTCGTTGTAATTTGTAGTTTCATTTTCATTACCGTATCGTAGTTTGTATTAATATGTAATTCATGTTTTCACTCTAATGTTTAATGTTCACTTCCATATCAAATAGACATTTTATACCAAATTTTTAACAAACAAAACACAATAAACACAAAACATAAGTATTAAGAAAAAATAGGGGACAAAATGGGGCGATCTAAACGACCATGATCTCCCAAAGTTTTCAATCGATCGATTTTCCACACAATGGCCAATCGACTGAGATTGGGTGATTGATCGATTCATTCCCCTTTATGGTGTATAGCCTTAGTTGCCTTCATTTCTATCGAAAAAGAAGTGATAACTTATTCCAAAAATGTGAGAGTGAACCCATATTGCTATGTTAGGATCTACTAGTTGGATACCCGCATACAACAGTGGCAATAAATATAGTTATATTATAAAAATAGTAAATGAACTTCTAGCCCAAATCTCTCCGAAATTTCCTACCCGCTTAGTAAATTTGTTACACAACACTCCGAATATATGTGTTAGTTGTATGTGTTTGCTTGGGTTTCCGTAGCTTTCCGTGACATCATTATTCCCGCATATAGAAAGACCTTCGAAATCTCTAACTCGTCAAACACTCCCCCCAAAAGTGTATAATTTTGACAAATCAAGATTATATTGATTGAAATAAAAGTTAAATGTGTACAAAATTGAATCAAAATAAAATAAACCCACCAAAAATCTAAAAACTAAAAACTCGTAAAAATATATCAAAATGGGTATTAAATTAAAGAGCATAAAATTTTAAGAAATATGATGAAATTAGATTATAAAAAAAGTAAATAGATAAAAAGATATTTCAATTTCAAATATAAATATGAATTTTTAGTTGATAAGTGACACATGTCACCTGATGATTGGAACTCCTTATCTTAATTTTTGATGGTTAGGAGTTAGACATAGAGTTAGCGTTGGTTATTCATGCATTATAATATAGTATAGATAAATCCGGTTGTATTGTTAGTTAATAACTATATTTAAACTTTAACATTAATTATTAAAGTAGCTTCAAAAACAAATGTTCTATCACGAACAGTATAGATCAGAATACTAGAAATGGATGAGTCAGGATGCAAGTATTATGTATTGGTAGTTCTCAAGTCAAATCGATAATTATACAGCAAGAAATTACGTGAGCCTTGATGCACACACGTATATGTTTAGAGAGCGTTTATTAATAATAAATAATATGTATATTGTGTACTATTAATTGTAATATATAATTCACAAAATGAAGAGAAAGGTCGTTAGTCCGTTACTCTAACTTTTAACGGTCGCTAAGTCTTAAATTGATTAATATTGTACAAGATAATTAAAGAGGGACTAATTAGCAAAAGAAGGGTTCTAGAACCCTCCTCCAAGGGGCCGACCATATGGGTAATTAGGGTTTAGGGGGCTTAACTTGTTCCCTAAGTTTGTCAATTATTATATATAGAGGCCTTTAGATCTCAGTATATACCCATCACAAATTACAAAACCCTAAAACCCTAAGAAAAATTTGGTGCCCCTTCCTCTCATGGCTAACTGTTCGTCTAACCCCATAGCTAGGGTTTTTCGATCCAAACTTTCAAGAACATAAGCCATGTGCCTTGTTTGTTCATTTGTGGGTTAAGCATTAGCATCCTAACGCTATCGTTAGACGTGTAAGTATGCATTTGATAGAGATCAACTCAATATAGTTGATTTGGTGTTTCATGGTGATTCAAGATTCAAGATCCGGTTTTTATTTATTGTTCAATAGGTTTGAGGTTAGTATTTAACTTGCTTTTATGTGTCATAACATTAAACATAGATATATTTGTTGTGTACTGGTAGTATTGATAGCTTAATCAATATGAAATCTCAACATTATTAGTAACCATTTCAAAATACATCCCACATGGGTTACATAACTTAAAAATTCCTTGTTGATATACGGTAGTGTATCGAGACTTTACATGTACGTCAAGACTGCTACTAAGTTTCACATACATGGTTATTGAAGTTTATTTGTAAAGCAAAATATATAAACTTCAAAAACTTTACCCCTGAAAAATTAATTAGGTCTTTTCTTTAACATTTTATTAAAATTTGTACTCCAAAACTTTTTATCTACAAAAAGTGAAATTGACAATTTGGTTATATACTTCATCATAAGATCATCATATATTCTGAGAATGTTACTAGTACTATGTTTTCAATTACACTATGTAGGTGAAGTTGATTTTAAATTTATAAATAAACCTCATTTACATCATGTAGTGGAAAATTAATATAAAATTCTTAGACATTTTTTTTAAAATATCCGCTGCCTCTTAAGAAAAGTGGTATAACAAATTTTTTATTTAGTAATCTTCTATGTACATCCAGTAGCTAGCTGTTGATGTTCATTTCGATCTCTAATCGTGTCACCGATCCACCTAAACTTTATCCAGCCATGTTGATTCTGTTGTGACATGCATGCTACGAAAATGAATTAAGGTGTGGTCCTTCATGTAACCTCTATGTTGAGCATATATGAGTTTGGTCCTTTTAAAAAAATATGAGTTTGGTCCTATAACTTCTTACCTTTGCCATTGATGTACCTAAAGATATGAGGCAACTCTCGTACAACATTAGTGATTTGAGCCCTCTTTGTTGCCTACATTTCTAGTGAAGGTATCAAGAGACAAAGTCATAACTTTGCCCTGCTAATGCAACGCAATCAAGCACATGGTACTAATGAACGCGAGTGACTAGAATTATCCAACATGGATAACCGTCACGAGTCTTACAAAGAAAACCACTAATCGACAGATTGTTAATGAGGTCAAACATTCAGCCACATAAGGATGAATTATACGAATACAAAGGGTTATATACAATCAGAAATATTTTCTATCTCATGCGTTGAATCCATACCGAGCCTCAACATAGTGAGATTTTACCAGTGCAAGAGCTCTTCAACCATGAGAAATCTTGTTCTTTTCTTTCAACATAACTAGAACAATAATTAGAAGGTGTATGCATTAAAATCACGCTTTGAAAAAGTTTTAAACTAAATGACGAGTTCGACCCGTGCCTCATTTAGGTAATAATGATTTGACCCATTGTACACGTTTCTCATTAACCTCACAACATGTTACTCAAAATAATCAAAACGAGTTGCATTATTTATAAATTTTTCTCGACCAGAATCAAATAGAAAAGAACAAAAATGTGAGAGTAAGCTCATACGAGGATCAGTTAGTAACGGCATTTAAACAATGTCACTACTTCAAAGTACAAACGCTCTATAATGAACTTATAAATGGTATATAGAAATGCAAGAGTCAACATGTAGGTATGTACATTATTTGATAAAAGTTAAAAACCAGTCCAACTTTACATCCCACATGGGTTATAGAAGTGAAATCTTTATGGTTTATATACTATAGTGAATTAGGATCACACATGTCTTGAAAATTACAATGTTTTCAGATATTTAGTGTTGATAAAGTTGATTATAAATATGAAAATTCCAAACTTTATCCTCACTTGTATTTGGTGTTGAGTTTATAAAATATATAACATACAATAAACAAGCAAACATCAAGAGTACACAGCGGAAGACTTAAAGATCATAACAAATAAATAATTAAGCGAAAGTATGCGTGAACGCACCTCTTGCGAATATCAAATCCTTGAGCAAAACAAAGAAGTACTAATTTGTGTAAGAATAATGTCTTACAACCACGTTCTTGTACACACGATTAACCAACGAATCAAGCTATTGCTAGATCTAACACAAGTCCTCGTTTATGAAAAACGAAACCAAACTCCCTTACTATTGGGGTGTTCGGCGAATATAGGACAAGAGAAGAGAGGAGGGATCTAGGGTTAATTCAATGCAGTGTATGAAACCCAGAACCTAACCTCCTTATATACTAGTAGGTAAACTTAGGGAACAAGTTAGGGAATTAGGCCTAGGAGAGGCCCTATGGCCGGCCATACATGAAAGCCCAAAGCCAAACCCATAACTTTTCCAAGTTTTCCATTTCTTGTCCTTCTCTTTTCCATTTAACGGTCGTTAGTCATTTTTCCGTTAAATACTTAACGATCGTTAACCGGACTTAATGTGCAATAATTAATCGTAAACATAAACATTAATTATTAACTTTAATTCTCATTCGCTAATGTGTGCAATCCCGTGGTCACGAGTTCGAATTCGGACATGCGCATTTTATAAATATATACATATTCCAACGACCCCACTGGATATGTTTACAAACGTGTAATGACATTGGTTGGCGTCTAGCAACACACCAATGCCCCGTTACATAACTCGTGTATGGTTTTCGGAGAAAACCAAGTTTGATGATTCATCATTATATTCATCCTTTTGTTTCTAATACCATGTTAATAAGAATATGGATCTTACTCATTTCTTAATTAACTATTCTGCATTTCTCGCTTTATATGATTTATTAAGATTACCAATTCTTCCGAATGAAGACCTTGGGTATGGCCATACAAACATCTTAACAATCCTACGAGGAGCCCAGAGTATTATACTTCAAAATAAATTTGAAGGAAACAAATCCCATTTTGACTACAAGCGGGATTCATAAATTTCGCAACACTCTCGAAAACAACCCTTATAACTACCGATTCGTGTAGCGTTAGATTGCTTCACAAAATGCACTACATCCATGACATATCTCTTGTATCTCAAGTCGAGGATAAATATCCATGATATACTTAATGACAAAGATCCATAAAGTATTATCATGCGGGTGGGATAAGTCCTATATTCAATTCATTGAATATCATCGACATTAGTCATGCTACGCATCAATATACTTTCAAGTATATTCTAACTAATACTGATTTGTCTTAATTCAATATCATTCCCATGTTATTGATTGACAATGGACTATTTAGAATAACTTAAGTTATTCAAGGATTTAAACATGCAAATATAGGACAACATCATAATAAATGAATAATAAACATAACAAAATACTTTATTTCATTTCAATAATAATGTTTACAATATCCTTTTATCTAAAATACTTAGTCACAGATGGGCATGAAACTACTAGCTAAACGAAGTCCAAACTTATCGACAAATGATTAAGTTTTTCACCGTAAGGCCTTCGTTAAGCGGATCCGCTAGGTTATCATCGTGTGAACTTTGAGCAACTCAATTTCACCTATCTCGACTTGCTCTCGAACATAGTGATATTGTCTAGGATAGTGTCCGGTGCCCTTCATGACTCTGGGTTCATGGGCAAAAGTAATTGCAAATTGAATTGTCACAATATACTTTAATAGGATTTTCAATCGACGGCATAACACCAAGCCCCGAAACAAACTTCCTTATCCAAACGACCTCCATGGCACCTCGACGCCGCTATGTACTCACTTTACATAGCGAGACATCGCAAGTGTTGTCTGCATTTCTTACTCTTCCAATCCACAACCTCCATTTATGACAAAATGTAACCCGTTTGAGACTTCGTATCATCTTTGTCACACTTCCGGGATGCATCGCGAGAACTCGTAATGCGATTCTCGCTCGTGATTTCCCCATACACTATGAACATATCTCTTGTAGCCCTAAGGTACTTGAGAATATGCTTAATGATCAGATGAATTTCACCCGGATTCGTTGATACCGATCGTCAAGTTTTGAGCAAACGCAACATCCGGCCTTGTGCATCGCATCGCGTACATGATAGATCCTACACCAAGCATAAGGAACTTTCTTCACGCGCCACCTCTGCAGTACGACCTTGGCCGCTCAAACCATGATTCACTTGCATTGGCAAAATCCTTCTTGGAATTTTGCATATTGAATCTCTTCAATATTTTGTCAATGTAAGCACTTTGGCTTAAACCAATTAGCCGCCTTGATCTATCCGGTAAATCTTGATTCCGAGTATATATGTCGCTTCCCTAAGTCCTTCATCGAAAAACATTTACCAAGATAGGCTTTCACCTCATTCGGACTTGGTATATGATTTCCCATGATTAATATGTCATCGACATATAGAACAAGGAAAGTAACATGACTCCCACTAGCTTTGTGATATACACATGGCTCATCAAGATTCCGAGTAAATCCAAAACTTTTGATTTCTCCATCGAATCTTTTATTCCATTGCCTTGATGCTTGCTTGGTCCATAAATGGACCTCTTAAGCTTGCATACACGGTTAGGAAATAATGGATTCACAAACCTTCCTACTGTGCCATATAGATGTCTTCATCTAGACGGCCATTCGTAAAAGCGGTTTTGACATCCATTTGCCAAATCTCATAGTCATAGTGTGCGGTATAGCTATGAGAATCCTAATAGCTCTTATGTCCGCTACAGAGAGAATGTCTCCTCGTAGTCAATGCCATAGGTTTGAGTAAAACCTTTAGCCACTAGACGAGCCTTGTAGGTGTGTACATTGCCATCCATGTTAGTTCTTCTTGAAGATCCACTTACTTCCAACGACTTTAGCATTGGGAGGAAGGTCAACTTCAATCCGGACATCATTATCTTTCATGGATTGCATTTCCCATTCATAGCAATCGCCATTTATCCTTTTCGTGATCACCATGGCGACCTTATAGTTAGCGTGTTCATTAAGATCCCCAACCATATTTCCTCCACCCCACGTTAAGACATAGACGGTCAGTGCACGATAGTCCTTCGGACCTAAGAATGGGAACAACTTCGGAGGAGCACCTAAGCTTTCGTGTTCTTCTTGAAGTTGGCTAGTGGTTTCGAGAAGGTGTTGTATCTTCTGATCATATTCCGGATCATATACTCTCCATCGAGTTCTTGAGATATGAGATTCCTTTCAAGGAAATCTCCATACCTAGCCGAATGACTTTATTCTCGTAGGTAGTAAAAGTAGTAACCCATAGTTTCCTTAGGGTATCCTACAAAGATACACTTAATGATCCGGCTTGGAGCTTATCGGGTGTGTCACGCTTAACAAACGCTTCACATCCCAGACCTTTAAGTAAGAAAAGTTGGAGCTTTTCCAGTCCATATTTCATATGGAGTTTTAACAACCTTCTTTGTTGGAACCATATTCAAAATGCGAATATCGTTTCAAGGGCATAATCCCAAAAGTAAAAGGTAGAGTCGTAAGTTCAAACATTGATCGTACCATGTCAAGTAAGTACGATTTCTCCTTTCAGATACACCATTTTGTTGTGGAGTATAAGGAGATGTGAGTTGCTGGATAATTCCACACTCATCTAAGTAATATTTGAAATCTTGACTTATATACTCACCACCTCTATCGGATCGAAGAGCTTTAATCTTCTTTCCAAGTTGTAATTTACTTCACTTTTGAAAACCTTAAATGTTTCAAAGACTTCATGTTTATGTTTAAGTAAATAAACATAACCATAACGATCGAAATCATCCGTAAAGGTTAAGTAGGAAGCACCGCGTTTTGACACATGTCTAAGTGGACCACACACATCGGTGTGTATTAATCCAAGTAGATCGGAAGCCCTTTCCACTTGTGGTGAAAAGGTTTCATTGTCATCTTCCCAAGAATGCAAGACTCGCATTTGTCAAATGATTCATCATTGACCGCTTGTAAAAGCCCATCGTGTTGCGACTTTTCCATGTTTCTTGCCAATATGGGCAAGGCGACAATGCCAAAGATAAGAAGAGTCACAGTTCAACTTTCTCTTCTTATTGCTAATGCTAACGAATTATTTCCATTGGATATACAACCATCCATATCAATTTCAAACACACCAAGAATAGGAATTGCATTAAAATAAAAAACATCATTTAAAGAAACTGAAATTCCATAACTTGTAAAAGTTTGCACAAAACCAATATCTTTTAACAAAGAAACTGAAATAACACCCCTAACAATGGAGGGTGCATAATGACAATTATTTAGTTCTAAAATTAAGCTCAAGGCAACACTAAATCAAAAGTCCATATGGCTTCGACAAACCGACGCTTTCCATTTCCAACGTACAAGTATCTCTCCACAGTCGACTTCTTTGCCTCTAAGTCCTGCGATGTATTACGGATGTGAGTACCACATCCCGTATCATATATCCAGAATTTTGCTATGAGGAAAAGAAAATAATTCAAACATAAAAATACGATGAGCTAGGCACCATCTTATTTTTATTCGAAGGCACTCACCGAGATAAAGCGGGCAGGTTCCGCTTCCAAATGACCGGTGAGTTGCGGTGGTGGAAAGTTAAATCCTTCTTAGGATTCTCCTTTTTCTTTCCGTGGTTCTTCTTAGGAGTCGTGGGATGACAACTTGTTTCCCTTTCCTTTTCCTTTCCCTTTCTTATCCGCTTGCGGCTTAGGTTTATTTACCCTACCACCACCTCATATAGCGAGCACTGGGTGTAGGAGCCTTCTTTGGCAATCTCTTCTAGTAGTCTACAAGCATTGCATGTAACTCATTCATTGCCTTCCCGTGCAATGCATGTTATAATTTCGGACAAAATCACCAAACCGATCCCGATTAAGTGGAGTGATTGATGAGGCCGACACATACATCATTCGAGTAACCACAACCGAAGCTTCTCCTATTGGTCCAAGTGATGTTTCATCTCTAGGACGTGGTCGGAGACAGTTGCCAACCTCCCCGCTGCACTGTGAACCTTTTCAATAAGTTCATACAGCTCACCGCTTGGTGGCTTTTCAAACATACGTTTGAGTTCATCTAGCATGCTCATAGGCGGATAGTGCTCAAATTGTTTTTGCAATTGAGCGACATCCCGAAAGCATTAGACACGCCACATCATTGTGCTTCTCATATTCAACACGATATACCTCTTGTTCAAGAGCGGTTGCCGTGTTGGGAGGAGCATCGAGCGGAGGTGTAGTCAAAATTTCAACCCTTTGGCAACACGAAGGATGATCCTAAGTGAACGATGCCAATCATTGAAATTAGGGCTACCACTTGTCCCTTCCAATCATATCTTTGAAAGCGGAACTCATTAAGCTCATAGTGTTTTCAAGTTGAGCCATCTCTGTAAAAAGTTCAAAAACCATAATTAGTATTTTGATAATTTCCTTTTCAATAAACAATTAAATACCCAAGGTTCATATTCATATAACCAATTAATATTTATTGAAAACTAGGATCCAAATTGTCATAATTTCATCACGTCAGTTGATCTGCTAGTAGTGAACCTTATACAAAATGGTAGAGCATTTGCTCAATTGCCAATATCAATTGCAATTCCTAGATTTATGGGATTTACATATAGCCAATATCAATCGCCATGTAAACATGTTTCATCCTATCTTATGCCTTGAGTTGCCGTTCACCGCCTAACTCAATTAAGTTGTCCAACTTAAGAAATCAGAAATCGTCCATGCCCGTTCTCACGACACGTGACATTTTACCCTTTGATTACGATCTAAATCACGTTCTCACGCAAATAGGAAGTAATCTTAGGTGTTTCCGTTTCGTTGGATGGCATATAACTTAAATTAAAGGGTAATAGTTTTGATGTTAAATCAAATATGTACAAAGATGTCATGCATTCATCTTTGTAGCATAGTTTTATTAAAACATTTATATCTTGTTTTAATGTATGCTTTTATCATCAAACTTTAATTGAGGTATTGGGTTCACCAATCAAGGAATTAGTGTTAATTATCATCCATTATACCGTACTTTTGCATAAGTGTAAACACTTAGTGTTTCGGATAATTACCACCGAAGTGGCGCATGGAATTAAAACTAATTCGCCTTAAGATGAGCTTGCACATTTAATGGCTTACTAAGTAGCTCCACCGAACTTACGAGGGGGAGGACTGTGCACGCTAAAGCACAACCTTAGACATCCATTCGGTGTATTTGTGCGCACTTCTTTAAACCCCTTTTATTAGTTCATTCTCATGGGTGGGCCGTTCGGACCATTTGTACCAAAGTCATCAATCAATTAAACGATTATGATTACTAGGCTTAAAAATACATGTTTCACCATTGTTTAGGTCAGTTTATTTTCTTATAAAAATACCCTTGTTACACATATCAAACAAGCAAGTATTTGAAAAAATAAACAAGTAAACAATGAATGCATAACAAATAAAAAGTCATGCATATCAAATAGCCACATGCAAACGGTTTTGATAAATCCTATTAATAACCAATTCTAGATCATGTCAATATGTATATATTTAATTAAGACTTTCACCCGTTTGACATAATGTACAAGGTGAACCACATGCATCGATTCATCGATTGCGTAAGTCAAAATTAAATATATACCACATAGCACATAATTGATTAAATTAATAATTATTGAGGTCTTCCCCAATTTTAGATCTATCAAAATTAATGTATATCACTTAAACAAGAAACATACAATAAAAGCAAATCCTTGATAAAACATGCATGTAATTATCATGGACATAAAATTACACTTAACAATTAATGCAATTAAATCAAAGTTACGCATATACACATAAAGTTGCATGCATCTTAGGGTTTCTAATCCAATTAAAACAATAGTTTACAAAACCCTAATTAGGGCATCATAAAAAAAAACGCCCCCCTAAATAATTAGGGTTTAGGTTTTGCAAACCCTAGATCTAAGCATACAAATAATAACACATTCATGTTTATTTTAATTATGTGTTTCAGTAATTAATTACTTGTTATACAAGGCTCGTGATGCCACTGTTGAGTTTATAAAATATATAACATACAATAAACAAGTAAACATCAAGAGTACCATCGTCACACCCCAAATTACATTTTTTAATGGAATGGAATTTCGGGATTGATCATCATAGCATCACAATCACAGTTATATTGAACGACCTAAAATGTCGTTTGGAAAATACATCGTTTGATTTAATAAAATAATCGAGTTACAACATAGGTCCCAAAAGTTTACAAAGTTTATGGAAATATAAATATAATACAAGTCCAAACGATGGTTTTGGAAGAAAGTGCCATAATGTACAATGATGTAAGTCGACGCCGCGACTCACAAGGTGGTTCCTAAACCATGCCATGATGATAATGCCTTGGTTACCTGAAAATACATTGCTAAAACGGTCAACAATAATGTTGGTGAGAAATCATAGGTTTCTGTAAATGTTTTATACGACTACGCAAGTATAGATCTGGCATGACAATCATGTCACGTAAAAATGTTACTGGTATGACAATCATGTCACATAAAATGTTACAATTGCTTAAGCGCATGATACCAAGCTCCGATCGATGTTCGCCCTAAAAGAGTGTCTTGCCAAACAACTCTAATAATGTTTATGAATGAAATGCATCCATTATGACTAGTTGGGATTCACCAACCCGGATGGAGGTGTCACCTCGATAGATCTATCCACCACACACGCTTCTAGAAAATTAACGGCTCATGCATTGAAATGGGGACATTTAATCTGCAACGTTGTAACTTAAGCAATGTAAATGAATTTAACATACTTGGTATCGTAATAAAAATGTTGTGTAATGTATTCTCCCCCGTAGGTTTGAAATAAGTAAAACTTGAATAAATCGGGGCTATGAAAACTCACTTGATAAACTGGTATGATGACAAGAGTGAGTACACTGAGGTATAGCGTGATGTTTCAATCTGGACCTATTACGAATGATATGATATGTAATGAATTGCAATGTAATGTTATGCATGCATTTCGTATGTTATTTATACCATTTGCGAGTTTTAAAAAAAAATATACTTATCGTCGAAAAATACTCTTTTGACGTCTTGACCCTTCAAAAATCACTTTACAAGTATTTACGTCAAAATGTCATCCTACAATGGTTTCGTAATGATTTATAATGAAATTATCACTTTTCGTCGTAAAATCATGTCGTCGGAAATTTCATGAAAGTGACAAAAATGGCTTTGAAAGACTAGTCGTAAAATGGTGTACGTCGATCGTTAGGAAACGAACTCGACGGTTTTGGAAAGTTTGTATCAAAATCTAAAAGTTTCAGTTCATGAGTTTTCGTCATAGAGGTCTCGATCATAAAGATAATAAGGGTTAAAGATGGTGATTTTGTCCAAATGTTGTGTAAAAAGTGAGTTTCGGCAAAGTTTAAGCAACCGTAATTAATTTATTACAACTCCGCTATACAAACGGTTGGTCGTTTTGGAAAATATGCTTGGTGATCTTGATTTTATTAGAAGACATTTCGTTACAAAAAGTTCCACATCATAGTTAAAAACTGCCTTCAACATGGTCGTTTTAGTTACCGTAATACTTATCTCGTAAAAATAATATAGTTTTTCAGAAAATAATAGTTACGGCAATTTTATGAAAACGTGCATATCTTAGTCGCTTCAAACCGCTTTTCACGATAATACGCCCTTAGCTTCGTATCAAAGTATACTAATATATTTTTGATAAGTCGAAATAATTTGTAAAGCTTAAGGCTCGCTTTTGACTCGAATAAAGTAAAAATTGGTTGCTGAATTTTCCGAAAAATATATATTTCGTCGTCAAACTTGTAAAATCCATAACTTCTTCGTTATAACTCCGCTTTTATCCGTTCAAGCCGCCACGGATTCGCTTTTAAAGTATATTTTCTAAATATCAAGGCCAAAAATTCGTGTCACCGTCGGATTTTCCAAAAATCAAAATAAGGACAGAACACTTTTATAACTTGTCGAAAATAGTTTTTCTCGTACTAAACCTATTCCAATCCCTTCAAATCAACTCCAAAGCTATTCTAATCCTACCATACACCTTCTTAGGGTGTCATGGGTTCCTAGACATCATCAAGACCAACATGTACCAAGGGGATAATTATAGGATGACCTTATATATATATAACACTAAAAATCATGTAAAAATGGTATAAACAACACAAGTCTTGCATGTTTGCTCCAAAAATGAAGAGGTAAATATAAAATAAAGATGAAATATGTAAAATGATAGAAATACGCTTACAAGTATTATGATGAGGTGCAAAGAACCAAGGTTAGCCTAAACACTCTAGGTTTTTATTTCAAAACCTAAACAAGAGTGTGATCTAGATTGTTTTAACACTTGAGCTTGGAAAAATTTTGTGATCCCTTGGAAAACCCTTGAAGGCCGGTTCTTGATGGAGAAGAACAAGAGAGAAAAAGATTTTCTAAATGTGAATTATTGTGGTTTAATGAATGAAGGAAATGTATAGATTAAGTTTTGTAGAAAAAAATATCTACCACTTGACTACCTTCCCCCCCCATGGCCGGATATGGGGGGATTATGTTTCACAATATAAATTTTTTTTTCTTTTATTATGTATATAATTGTATAATTGTAAGAAAAAGTGTAAGTAAAAATGTGTAGTTTAAATGTAACTTGTAAGGTAAATGGTAGCTTTTAGGTAAAAGAAATTTTTAGTAGATCAAAATAAAGTATAATGAGATCATAAAAATTGTAAAAATACATTCCTTGTGAAATTTGAGTGATAAAATAATTATCGTGTAGTTTTTAAGAAAAATGTCGTAATAATATAAATTTAACGATTTATATACAAAATAAATTTAAAACACTAGGTAAACTCAAAATATAGTTTTTATAACTAAATGTAAGTATAAAAATATATCGGGATCATTTTTAGAAGTAGCGGATTAAATATTCAAAATAATAACTCACGCGATAACGCTTATTTAATATAAAATTTACGCTTAATGTGAAATGCAAAGTCATGAATGAATTAACATGATGCAAATGATGTTAATGAAATGTAGACTAAACTTAGTCCATATGAAATGTTCGTGATGATATGATCATGAATTCGCGCTAAACCATAAAGGTTACGCGAATTTGAAACACGAAACCTAGTTTACGATAAATGTTGAAATCGTGAAGCATGAATTGTTTCGAGAAATGACCTGGAAGTACGGGTTGTCACATTCGCCCATCCAAAAAGGAATTCAGTCCCTGAGCTCAGTTCGTGTTGGTCTATCGAATTTTTGAGTTTGTGATGAATAACGAGGAGAGAAGACACGGAGAAGTGTCGTTACTGTTGCCGATGATTGAGAGTGTATAAAACATCATAGTAAAGAAAATATCGGATGAATCTCTCATAAGTAACACTTTGACTTTGAAATATGTGAAGATTTTGCTTGCACTAAGATTTATAAATAACCGCTCCCAACATAACGTGATCCCTCCAGAATTAGACATAGTTAGCTAGGCTATGTATAATTAAGGAATGATGACGTGACGTTCGGTTTAGTTGTTATAACTCTCAATATTTACAAGGATTTAAACCGTGTCGTTACAATGATAGTTAAAGTAAAAGGAATAAAATTCTCGTAAGTAATAACTAATCGGAAAGAAAATGAAGTACGATAGATAAGAATATTTTACAACAAGTGGTTTATCAAAAGTAGTACATCTTAAGTTATAAAGATTCGAATACGATAAAAGACATAAACTTAGTACGACATAGTACATAAGGAGAAATAAGACTGTTAGTTTCCAAACTTCTTTAGTCTTCCGCGTCGTTGGTACCTTGACGAGCTTCTCCTCCTCCTAACATGTATGCATTTCCATGAGCACCTTCAACTGGTTGACCTTGGTTTTGAGGACATTGATTCCTATAGTGTCCTTGCTCCCACATCCAAGCACGTGACTATAGCTTTACCTTTACAATCCACGGCTAGATGTCCCGGTTTTGGCATTTGTAGCACTTGGTGGCAAGGACCCGAGTGATGGAAATTACATTGATTACATAATGGGTGTGTTCAAAGATACCCTCTACCTCCGATTGGTGCGGCGACATAAACCATTCCCGCTTCTTGCCTTCTATTTTGTTGTTGATGATGGTTAGTGTTGCGGTTTTGGTTGTTGTTGTTATAATCTCCTTGGTCGTTTTCCCATTTTCTTTTGTTGTTGTTGATTTGGTTATCATCGTCGTTTTTGTTGTTTTGGTTATTGTTGTAGTTGGTGCGGTTGTTGGTATTGTTGTTACAGCTGGTGTTGGTGATGTTGCCTCTCTTTACTACTTGTGCCATGAGCTTTTGAGACACTCGAATAGATTCCTCAATTGTTTGCGAGTCAAAAGAAGTCACATCACCTTGGATAATCTAGGGAAGTCCTTCAATGAAAGCCTCCAGTAGCTTCTCGTTATCCGAAACCATAGATGGGCATAACTCGGCCAATTCTTGAAACCTTCGAATGTAAGTATCAATGTCATACCCAATAGTTACCAACTCATAGAATTCTGTCTCCAACTTCTTCACCTCCGTACGCGGACAAAACTTCTTTGTTACCAAACCTTTAAATTGCTCCCAAGTGAGCTTGAAAGCATTCTCCATTCCCATCGGCTTAGCATAAGAGTTCCACCACGACAATGCTCCATCAAGTAGTGTACTTGTGGCAAACTTGACCTTGCTATCATCCGGGCAATTACATAGCAAAAACACGGACTCCAATTTCTCAAACCATCGAACCATGGCGGTGGCTCCCGGTACCTCTAAACTTAGTGGGATCTCCACTTTGAAATCCTTATACTAACAGATTTTGACTCGGACCCTCCTGCATTTCCGAAGAAGAAGAAGAAGCCTAGCGGCTTCAAGAAGAACATGACCTCAAGAAAAGAATGACCACCGCTTCCTTTCAATCCTTAATGCCTCGCTACACTATCCCTTACCAACTTTTGAATAGCCGCTTGAGTCATTTTAGGTGTGGCTTTCTTGGTGCCATATCTTCTTCAAAACAAGAGGAAATGTGAGACGTAGCAAAATCCGATGTTAATAATAAACGCCCAAAGAAATGTGATAAGAAATGATAAGTTTGAGGTTATTTTTCAAAATGATCGACGGTTCCGAAAAGATGGGTTATGAGGTGTTGTAAGTGCTTCAAATGTATAATGGTTTAGTGACTTAATGTGTGAATAAAGTGTAACTCGACATGTTAGTGGTGAAACAAAGGAGTGAGAGTGACTTCGCCCTATATAAAGGTTTATCTCGGCATTCGACGTTATCGGTGATGAGTCAATTGATGTAAAAATTGTGATAGGGAATGACAAGGAATTCTCCACGTTAGAGTATGAATAAAGAATAATGGAATGGGCATTTAAAGGCATCCATGTGACAATCGATATGAAATGAAAGTAAATAACTCGAAAAATGTACGTATGAACCGCATGTAAAGTGAACATGCACTTATGATGAAATGATGAGATGCTATGATAATGTAGTTATAGTCTAGGGTCAATGATGCAACCTAGTTCTCTATAATCAAGCTCGATGCCAATCTGTCACACCCCAAATTACTGCTTTGCAATGAATGGAATTCGGGATTGATTGTCATAGCATCACAATCACAAGTTATATTGAACGACCTAAAGTGTCGTGTGGAAAATACATCGTTTGATTTAATAAAATAATCAGAGTTACAACATAGGTCCCAAAAGTTTACAAAGTTTGCGAAAATATAAATATAATACAAGTCCAAACGATGGTTTTGGAAGAAAGTGCCATAATGTACAATGATGTAAGTCGACGCCGCGACTCACAAGGTGGTTCCTAAACCATGCCATGATGATAATGCCTTGGTTACCTGAAAATACATTGCTAAAACGGTCAACAATAATGTTGGTGAGAAATCATAGGTTTCTGTAAATGTTTTATACGACTCACGCAAGTATAGATCCGCATGACAATCATGTCACGTAAAATGTTATTGGTATGACAATCATGTCACATAAAATGTTACAATTGCTTAAGCGCATGATACCGAAGTCTGGATCGATGTTCGCCCCAAAAGAGTGTCTTGCCAAACAACTCTAATAATGTTTATGAATGAAATGCATCCGTATGACTAGTTGGGATTCACCAACCCGGATGGAGGTGTCACCTCGATAGATCTATCCACCACACACGCTTCTAGAAAATTAACGGCTCATGCATTGAAATGGGGACATTTAATCGCAACGTTGTAACTTAAGCAATGTAAATGAATTTAACATACTTGGTATCGTAATAAAATGTTGTGCAATGTATTCTCCCCGTAGGTTTGAAATAAGTAAAACTTGAATAAATCGGAGCTATGAAAACTCACTTGATAAACCGGTATGATGACAAGAGTGAGTACATCGAGGTATAGCGTGATGTTTCAATCGGACCTATTACGAATGATATGATATGTAATGAATTGCAATGTAATGTTATGCATGCATTTCAGATGTTATTTATACCATTTGCGTAGTTTTAAAAAATATACTTATCGTCGAAAAATACTCTTTTGACGTCTTGACCCTTCAAAATCACTTTACAAGTATTTACGCCAAAATGTCATCCTACAATGGTTTCAGAATGATTTATAATGAAATTATCACTTTTCGTCAGTAAAATCATGTCGCCGGAAATTTCATGAAAGTGACAAAATGGCTTTGAAAGACTAGTCGAATGGTGTACGTCGATCGTTAGGAAACGAACTCGACGGTTTTGGAAAGTTTGTATCAAAATCTAAAAGTTTCAGTTCATGAGTTTTCGTCATAGAGGTCTCGATCATAAAGATAATAAGGGTTAAAGATGGTGATTTTGTCCAAATGTTGTGTAAAAGTGAGTTTCGCAAAGTTTAAGCAACCGTAATTAATTTATTACAACTCCGCTATACAAACGGTTGGTCGCTTTGGAAAATATGCTTGGTGATCTTGATTTTATTAGAAGACATTTCGTTACAAAAGTTCCACATCATAGTTAAAACCGCCTTCAACATGGTCGTTTTAGTTACCGTAATAATTATCTCGTAAAAATAATATAGTTTTCGGAAAATAATAGTTACGGCAATTTTATGAAAACGTGCATATCTTAGTCGTTTCAAATCCGTTTTCACATTATAATACGCCCTTAGCTTCGTATCAAAGTATACTAATATATTTTTGATAAGTCGAAATAATTTGTAAAGCTTAAGGCTCGTTTTTGACTCGAATAAAGTAAAAATTGGTTGCTGAATTTTCTGAAAAATATATATTTCGTCGTCAAACTTGTAAAATCCATAACTTCTTCGTTATAACTCCGTTTTTATCCGTTCAAGCGGCCACGGATTCGTTTTAAAGTATATTTTCTAAATATCAAGGCCAAAATTCGTGCCCTACCGTCGGATTTTCCGAAAATCAAAATAAGGACAGAACACTTTTATAACTTGTCGAAAATAGTTTTTCTCGCACTAAACCTATTCCAATCCCTTCAAATCAACTCCAAAGCTAATCTAATCCTACCATACACCTTCTTAGGGTGTCATGGGTTTCTAGACATCATCAAGACCAACATGTACCAAGGGGATAATTATAGGATGACCTTATATATATATAACACTAAAAATCATGTAAAAATGGTATAAACAACACAAGTCTTGCATGTTTGCTCCAAAAATGAAGAGGTAAATATAAAATGAAGATGAAATATGTAAAATGATAGAAATATGCTTACAAGTATTATGATGAGGTGCAAAGAACCAAGGTTAGCCTAAACACTCTAGGTTTTTATTTCAAAACCTAAACAAGAGTGTGATCTAGATTGTTTTAACACTTGAGCTTGGAAAAATTTTGTGATCCCTTGGAAAACCCTTGAAGGCCGGTTCTTGATGGAGAAGAACAAGAGAGAAAAAGATTTTCTAACTATGTGAATTATTGTGGTTTAATGAATGAAGGAAATGTATAGATTAAGTTTTGTAGAAAAAATATCTACCACTGACTACCTTCCCCCATGGCCGGATATGGGGATTATGTTTCACAATATAATTTTTTTTCTTTTATTATGTATATAATTGTATAATTGTAAGAAAAGTGTAAGTAAAATGTGTAGTTTAAATGTAACTTGTAAGGTAAATGGTAGCTTTTAGGTAAAAGAAATTTTTAGTAGATCAAAATAAAGTATAATGAGATCATAAAAATTGTAAAAATACATTCCTTGTGAAATTTGAGTGATAAAATAATTATCGTGTAGTTTTTAAGAAAAATGTCGTAATAATATAAATTTAACGATTTATATACAAAATAAATTTAAAACACTAGGTAAACTCAAAATATAGTTTTTATAACTAAATGTAAGTATAAAAATATATCGGGATCATTTTTAGAAGTAGCGGATTAAATATTCAAAATAATAACTCACGCGATAACGTTTATTTAATATAAAATTTACGCGTTTAATGTGAAATGCAAAGTCATGAATGAATTAACATGATGCAAATGATGTTAATGAAATGTAGACTAAACTTAGTCCATATGAAATGTTCGTGATGATATGATCATGAATTCGCCGCTAAACCATAAAGGTTACGCGAATTTGAAACACGTAACCCTAGTTTACGATAAATGTTGAAATCGTGAAGCATGAATTGTTTCGAGAAATGACCTGGAAGTACGGGTTGTCACATACACAGCGGAAGACTTAAAGATCATAACAAATAAATAATTAACTGAAAGTATGCGTAACGTACCTCTTGCGAATATCAAATCCCTTGAGCAAAACAAAGAAGTACTAATTTGTGTAAGAATAATGTCTTACAACCACGTTCTTGACACACGAATTAACCAACGAATCAAGCGATTGCTAGATCTAACACAAGTCCTCGCTTATGAAAAACGAAACCAAACTCCCTTACTATTGGGGTGTTCGGCGAATATAGGACAAGAGAAGAGAGAGAGAGATCTAGGGTTAATTCAATGCACAATGTATGAAACCCTAACCTAACCTCCTTATATACTAGTAGGTAAACTTAGGAACAAGTTAGTGAATTAGGCCTGAGAGAGGCCCTATGGCCATACATGAAAGCCCAAAGCCAAACCCATAACTTTTCCAAGTTTTCCATTTCTAGTCCTTCTTTTCCATTTAACAGTCGTTAGTCATTTTTCCGTTAAATACTTAACGATCGTTAACCGGACTTAATGTGCAATAATTAATCGTGAACATAAACATTAATTATTAACTTTAATTCTCATTCGCTAATGTGTGCAATCCCGTGGTCACGAGTTCGAATCCGGAAATGCGCGTTTTATAAATATATACATATTCCAACATTTGGAAAGTGTTGATAAAGTTGATTATAAATATGAAAATTTCAAACTTTATCCTCACTTGCATTTGGAAAGGCTAATGATTCGCACACTCACTTTTTTTATTCGCACACTCTACTTTATGCTATATAGGGTTGTACAGTTGCTATATGCTGCATCTCCAGTTTGTACACTGGAGTGTACAAATCAAAAAAATAAGGTACAAATCAACACCCATTTGGAAACGAATATAATATTCCTGACCATTTTAGTATCTCTCGTCACTTCAAAAACACGGTTGCTCCAAAAAAATTTATTTACTAAGATTGTCCATATGTACATATAACCAAATATTTAGTAATCTTTGGTCCATCTATACCAGTCATTTATAGAGAGTAGCCAATAGAAGCTGTTAACTAGGTTTAGAATATGTGATAACAGAAACGTTTCATACCGATCTACCTCAACTTACGTAAACCCATACGATAACAATGATAGATTTTTTACCCTCCAAAGGGCATGTGAATCCAATTTTGTCCTCACTTAATAATTGTATTCAAACTTTGGCATTAATTGTCAGATTAGCTTCAAAATATAATGAACATATAACTGGCGTATAGTAGATTTTTGTTATATACAGTTCAACCTTATACATATCCCAAATAGGTGAAAAAAGTGAAATGTTCTATGGTTATATATATACTATTAGTACATCGTAAGAGTACAGTTAGTGTTGAGAATGATATATCATGTTTTCAGTTACATGATGCAATTGGAGTTTATTATACTAGACGAGTACCCGTGCATAGCAACAAGATTTTTTAACAACAAATAGTTATAGTTATATTTTGGTTACACAAACGTTACACAATACACTTAACCAAAATATAATTATAATTATATGCCGCTTTAAAATCCCGTTGCTACGGGATTTTATAGCATCAAATAGTTATAGTTATATTTTGGTTACACAAACGTTACACAATACACTTAACCAAAATATAATTATTACTATATGCCGCTTTAATAAAATCTCGTTGATATGCAGGTGTACGTCTAGTATTAATAAACCGTGTTTCAATTAATAGTAATTACTTGAGGACAAGTAATGTTTGAAGGGAAGGTATTGGTATAAATCACAAGCAATTCACCAAAAAAGTCAAAGGAAGTCAACAAATAAATTTAAAAGGTCAAGAACAACCCATAACAGCTAGAAATTCCCCCAAAACTCATTTCAATTCATTTCTCATTTCCATTTTATAAATACACGTGTTAGCTACTTTACAATTCATCTAAATTTTTAATCAGTTCCTTCTATGTAACAAACTCATATTCCGAATAACAAATCAATTTCTCTAATTCGAATATCCATTTCTTGCTTGAGTTCATGTTAGTAGAATTGGATCTTCCTCATTTTATCTTGATTTCTAGATGATCATATCAGAAAGATGGTATGTGAGTGTGAGAGGACACGTGCTAGATTTAAAGACACTTTCAACACTTTTTAAGATAGTCGGCTTTTCCCTCACTTGCTACACGATGACAACTCATTTAACTATATATCTCTACTATTTATATAGAAAACTATTTTGTTTAAAACTTACAACAATTTTATTTTACAAAAAATACACAATTTCCTTAAATTTGAGATTTGAAACAAGTTGACCATAGATTATTTACTTCGAAACATATTTGCCACATAAAAACACAATATTTTATCAGCACAATACCATTCTCACCCTTCTTTCATCACACCCATAAGATGTTGCATGAAAAATTTTGTTCATAAAAAATTATTCGTCTTCGCTATTGCCTCTGGGTACCTTATTATATCGTTAATAGTTAAATTTAAAACACATCCGTAGACCAATCACGTGTTACGAACTTACGTCTAAGAAGTCATGACTGCTATCACTAAACCATAAACACAAATACATAAAATAAAAAACAAAAAATAACATACAAAAATCAACGCAAAATTAAATTTATCTAAAACCATACATGGGCATCGTTAGATCAAGCATTACGCTAGTATATAATCTAATAAGCACATAAATTATTGGATGATTTATTTATTTATTTATTTATTTATTTATTTATTTTTAAAGAAAAAAAAAGAAGATGGTGACTAGTGAGGCCCATCATTTAACTTATACCATAATTTCATGGAAACAAAGCGTTGTTTTCAACCATGCACCATGTGATTGTTGGCCCATTTCATTATCACCTCTAAGAAATTGGGACTACTACATGTTGCTACCTCGATGTTTCAGGATCACTCGTTTAGCAGTTTTTATTGACTTTTCTATCCAAAAAACAAACAACTAGGACTACTATTATTTGAACACTCTAATTTATTACCTAGAATTTAATGGATTATTTTTTTTAACTATTCTAAAGTTAAAATAAAAATGTCACATATAATAATTATTAATTTTAATTAAACGGTTAATTGAAGTTAAGAATTTAATGTTAAAGATCAATTATTAAAAAGCAGGGTGGAGAGCGAGTTACGTGCCATTCGTCCAATACAAGCACCAACGGTGCCGCCGTTGGCCGCCATCCCGTCATTATGCGTTATCCATCCTTTAGCCCGCCCACTAACGGACGTTGTTGGTATTTCTCTTTTTTTTCTTTTTTAGTGAGTAAGTTAGTATTTTTTTTGTGGGCATTTTTTGTTGTGCTCATATGTATCAATAAGTCTTATTGGTTTTTTTTTTTCTAACATTGTGTTCTCAAGTTGAGTAAAAGGGAGGAAAGGAAAAGAAAGTGATTTTAGTTGTGTTCTCAAGTTTTTTTGAGGAGCAAAAGTTTAAGTAAATGAATGAAAGATTGAGGATTTTGCATATAAAACTTTCACCCTATTTTTGGGGTGAAAGTCAACTTTTCTTCCTCTCTCATTTTTTACTTTACATTCACTTTCTTTTGAAAACACAGTATAAGAAGAGTGTTTTAGTTATTAGTGTGTTATTGAAGAAGTATTGAATTGTTGCTGAAGTGACATGTCAATAAGTAATCAACTAGCAGGGTATTCGCGCGTTGCAGCGGTGGGGCGCCATACAATACAATAGATATACGGATGATGGCAATTATAGTTTTGAATAATGTTATGCAATAACAAAAAAAAGTTTTCATATAAAAATTGTAGATTATGCACGTGATGTGGTGACAATACTAAGTTGGTAATAGGTATATTGTAAAAGTATGAGGTAAAAGTAGTTGACAAAGTATCACGTAGTCATAAGTTATCATTAAATAATAACACCATAGCGAATTTTAAAAATCACTTACATTATACTAAGAAAATTTAGATTTTAAAAATAATGTTTGTTAAATTTGTCCCACATAAATGAATGATACAAGTAAAAGATTACTCATAAAATTAAGTAAAAATAAATATTCAAAAAATCACGTGAGTTACTTTATAGAGTATAATTAATAATATACAAATATATATAATTAGCACTTTGCATCCTTTGCTTTGAATTATAAAAAAAGTTTTTAGTTTTTACGGTAAGTTTTATTAAAAAAATTCAAAAAGGCGCATATGTTGATTCTCAAGGCACTCTTGCGATTTAATAATATTTTTTGAGCATTGTAATTTAGTATGCACTTTTAAACTCTACTAAATTAACAATATCGTTTTCAGACGACTTTTATGGGCTATCCGAACCGGTGGTGACTCCGGTTCCCGGTTCCCGGACGACATTTATACGTTTTCGTCCGTTTTTTCCGTTCTAACCGTTTTTACACATTTTTTTTTACGTTTTTGTCCGTTTTCCTATGTT
Organism: Chrysanthemum lavandulifolium; assembly: GCA_022545495.1. Classification (NCBI taxonomy): domain Eukaryota; kingdom Viridiplantae; phylum Streptophyta; class Magnoliopsida; order Asterales; family Asteraceae; genus Chrysanthemum; species Chrysanthemum lavandulifolium. The sequence goes on along the minus strand of CM040240.1, from coordinate 7,963,891 downwards.
TTTTCATGTTTTCGCCCGTTTTTCACGTTTTCGTCCGTTTTTTTACGTTTTGTCCTTTTTACGTTTTCGCTTTTTTTACGTTTTGTCCGGTTTTGAATTTTTACGTTTATGTCCATTTTTCACCTTTTCGTCCCGCTTCTTTTATGTTTTGTCCACTTTACACGCTTTCATCCGGTTTTTATGTTTTATTCGTTTTACGCTTTCATGCGTCTTTTACGTTTTTTCCGTTTTTACACGTTTTCCGTATGTTATTTTTTACGTTTTTGTCTGTTTTCACACGTTTTCGTCCGTTTTTTACATTTTCGCCCGTTTTTCACATTTTTGTCCCTTTTTTTATGTTTTTGTCTGTTTTTACACGTTTTCGTATGTTTTTTTACGTTTTCGTCAACGTTTTAACGTTTTTATCGGTTTTACACGCCGCCTCGTTTTTTAATGCTTTACACGTTTCGTCTGCTTTCCCATTTTTTCACGTTTCGTCCGCTTTTTCGTTTTGTGCTGTTACACGCTTTAAATACTTTTTACGTTTTCGTCCGTTTTGCGCACGCCGCCGTGTTTTTAAGTTTTGTCTGCTTTACGTGGTCCGATTTTTATGTATTTATCCATTTTGACACGTTTCGTCCGCTTTGTTTACGTTTTGTCCATTTTACGTTTCCGTCCATTTTTACACGCTGTTCAATTTTACGTTTTGCCTCGTTTTCATCGTCTTCATCTATTTTTACGCCGTCCGTTTTACACGACAGATGTTTTTACGCCAAGACAAAACCGACGAAAACGTAAAAATGATTTAAGACGATTAAACGGGCAAAACGATAAAACGGCCAAAACGGATGCTAACGATAAAACGGACGAAAACGTAAAAAATGTAAGAAAACGAAAACGGATTTAAAACATGAAAAAACGGACGATACTAAATATGTAAAAAACGTATGAAAACGTATAAATTGCAGACGAAAACGTATGAAAACCGACAAAAACATAAAAAAAAAGACGAAAACAGTTAAAAATGGATGTAAACGTATAAAAATGGATGAAAACGAATAAAAAATAGACGAAGGCGTAAATAGACGGACGAAAACAAATGAAAACGGACGACGAAAACGGTTGTAAACGTTAAAAAACAGACGAAATGTATAAAAACAGAAGAAAACGGATGAAAACGGGTGAAAACGGGTGAAAACTTAAAAAACAGATGAAAACGAATAAAAACTGACGAAAACATATTAAAATGGATGAAAACGAATAAAAACTGACGAAAACATATAAAAACTGACAAAAAAGTAAAAAATGGACGAAAACGTATAAAAACTGATGAAAATGTATAAAAACAGATGAAAACGTATATAAACTGACGAAAACGTATAAAAACATATGAAAACTGACGAAACCGTATAAATATTGACAAAAATGTATTAAAAATGATGAAAACGTAAAAAAAGGGATGAAAACGTATAAAAACAGACGAAAACGTATAAAATGGATGAAAACGTATAAAAATAAATAAAATCGTATTAAAACGGACAAAAACGTAAAAAAAACAAACGAAGACGTATAAAAATTGATGAAAACGTATAAAAACGGATGAAAACGTGTAAAAACGGACGAAAACGTATTAAAACTAAAAAAACGTATAAAAACTGATGAAAACGTATAAAAACAGATGAAAACATATAAAAACCGATGAAAACGTATAAAAACGGACGAAATCGTATAAAAAGGGACGAAAACGTATAAAAACGGATGAAACCATGCAAAACGGATTATGATGGATGAAAACATATAAAGCGAAAATAAAAATACGAAAACGGATGAAAACGATAAAATCGACGAAACGCATAAAATAAATTTTGAATACTTTTTGTCTTTGTTTACAATAATTAATTATTATGTTCCATGATGAAACAAAAAAAACTAGCAAAATCCAAAAAATCCCGACCGACCCGACTCATACCCATACCCATCCTTTCAAGTGACCCATCTAGACCCATACCCATATAGACCCATACCCATCTAAGACCCAAGACCTAACCCAACCCAACCCAACCATTTTGCCACCTCTAGTATTACGTATTAAGTTAAGTTCTTATACGGGTCGTTTGGGATTACTTCTGCTTATTGGGGCGTGTGGGATTGCTTATTAAATCAGCTACATATCCGGGTTATTTGGGATTGCTTATGAATCTGTTTATACCAATTTTATGGGATTGCTTATTATAATAACTACTTTTAAGGGTTGTTTGAGGTTGCTAATTGAAACTGCTAAAAAGGATTGTTTGGAATTGATTATTGAAACTGCTCATCAGGGTTGTTTGAGATTGCTTATTAAAATAACTTCTTTCAGGTAGGTTAAACCAAGAGGCTCAAAGAAGAAACACATGAAGGACAACAACTTTCAAGTAGGTTAAACCAAGAGACAACACATAAGTCGATCGAGTAGTAACAATCCTTTGTTAATCTATCATATATTTTATTCATTTTTCCAAAAAATATGCTACTAATTAATAACTAATTTTTTCTTATGTAGCATGATTTAAGTTGTTTCCCGTACATAAGAGATCTTGAAGACTCTTGCCCATAAGATGAAATAAGAGCGGAAATTAGTTACTTTCATCAAGTCATTTTATGTATGTAAGCCAAATAAAAGTGTTCAAAATTTTTTTGCATCTATATGCATGTATATTTACAAACGGGTTTAAGTAATCCTATGTTAGTTATTCGATAGTCGAAAACAATGTGACAAAAACTGTATGGTAGCTCATCCCGATCTATTTCTATGCGTGTTGGCGTGTTCTCTAGTTGACCTTCTGACCATTTATGGATTAAATGTTACCTACATTAAACAAATCTCATGATATATGATTTGATAGTGTGACGTCATATCCATTGTAGGTAGCAGCAAGTGTATCTATTCAATATGTTGATACCAAATAATGCATAGTGTTAAGGCTGGCCTCAGTAAGGGATTCAATCCTCATTTTCCCCTTGGCGTCGAACTTTCTCTCTCCAAATGACTTTCAGGTGATTAGGTCGCCCGATGAAGCGACCAAGTTCATTTTTATTTTTATTTTTTTTTTTTTTTTTTTTTACAAAAACATTTTAACATAAACCAAGTTCAATTAGTGTGTAAATATGTTGTGTATTTATAGGTTAGTTTAGTAGTATTTTTTTAATAAAATCAAACAGGCAACTTTTTTTGACTTATTATTTTTTTTTTGCATTTCAATCTTTAAGATTCATTAATTTCACACCCATATCATCCTATATTCGTATCTATATTTTTATTCCTCTCATCATCTTCTTCATTTCTTCAACAATGGCTGCAACAAAATCTAAGTTGATGTTTGCTATGTGTTGAATCAGTTTTGCCACCACAAGAAGGTAACAAACTTTATTTTATTTCTTCTTATAAGTTTGCCTAAAAAAGTTATGCTATTGTTCTTAACGAATCTTTATGTGTATGCTTACCACATGTGGGTTGAAATTACGAATTTTGGATGGTTTGTGGTTTCGATCGTGCACACGATCTATTTGGTTGAAATTATGAATTTTGGCCCGGCGATCGACATAACCCACAACAACAAGATCGACGAGATATCGATCGCCAACACCACTCGATCGATGGGGATTCAGCTCACTGGGGCTAGCCTAACAGATTATATCTTACATATTATTGTAATTTGGAACATGGACTACTTAATTATTTGACATATCTTACATATTATTGTAATTTGGAACATGGACTACTCAAGTGTTAGACGTTGACCGGATACTTTTGCTCTTTAAGACTATTGTATCATTGGCACGTTACTTATTATTCCCCTTAAACATAGAGTAACATATTTACGTTCTTTGTTGTTTGTTAATTTATTCACACACGTAATTTCTTAATGAATACTTTTTTTTAAATGTCCATGAGAAATATTGATCAATCAAATGGATTATGTAACGGGGACTTCAAGTTGTTGTTCAATTACCAAGAATTTCTATTCAAGCACATATAGTTAACGAAACACATTTTGGAAATAAAGCTATTATACCAAGGTTGAGAATTACTCTGTCTCATAAATGTTTACCGCTAAAGACCGTGAGGAAGCAATGTCTTATGTCGGTATCATTTGCCATGACAATTAACAAGAGTAAAGGGTAATCACATTCAAAGTTGGTTTGTACCTGACACATACAATCAAACTTTAGTGACCGGATTGGAATAGATTGCCCCAAAATAAGTTTAACTTCTTCAACCTTCTTTGCATTCCCCGTTACAAAAGTCACCGGAGGCAACTTCAAGACACTCCCACTCGCCACCACACGGGCCGCTGTGGCCATTTTACAGTTGGGTAGGGAATCTAATAAAAAGTCATCTTTTTTAAAAAGTGTAGAAAGCCACTCTTAAAGTGACATGTGTCCTCCACCTCAAATTATAAAAGAAATCTCGTCAGGGGTAAATTAGTCCTTTTTCACGTTTTTTACATTTCACCCTCAAAATTCAAATGCATATAACTTTTAAACGACAAATTTTAGAAAAATCCGATTTCACCAAAATTTCTAAATTTTAATCCTCTTTAATTTGGTATAAATCTTTTTAATATTTCAAAACTTTTTTTTACATATTCAATTGTTCTTGATTTTCTTTATTTTTTAGGCATTTGGGCCCTATTTTTTACCCTCGAAAATGTCGAATCGTGAAAAACGTAAAACTTGAAAGTTATAGATTTCCGTTTACTCTTTACATAGATTTCTGAATCACTCAAATCCGATATGAAATGAGTGAGATATCATATGTTAAAGATGGCGTTTTAGTTATATTTGTTGCCCACAAAGTGTTTGATGAAATGTTTAGCTTATATTTTTTTTGTTAAAATTGCATTAAATGCTCTAGCTTTAGTGCCACAATGCATCATTAATCATTTTATTAATGTAAGATTCAAAAAGTGATGTTTTTTAATCGTTATTTAAAAAAAAATTGTACGTTTTGTTCATCAGTTAGTGTTGTTTGTCACCGATGAACAATACTAACTGATGAATAATAATAACTGATGAACAATATTGTTCATCAGTTAATCTTGTTCATCAAAATGTTCATCAGTTATGGTCATATTATTCATCAGTTTATCACTGATGAACAATACAAACTGATGAACAATACAAGTTGATGTATAGTATTGTTCATTAGTTATGGTCACATTATTCATCAGTTTATCGATGAACGATACAAACTGATGAACAATACAAGTTGATGTATAGTATTGTTCATCGGTTAGTGTTGTTCATCAGTTAATCTTGTTCATCGAAATGTTCATCAGTTATGGCACATTGTTCATCAGTTGGTTATTGTTCATCAGTTAATAAAAAGCTAAAAATAACAAAAGATGTATTGTGGTACACCAATTAGTGCATTTAAATGTACTTTTATAAGAAAAATATATTTTAGGCATTTTATCAAACACTTTGTGTGCACTAAATATGACTAAGACGCCATCTTTAACGTGCAATATCTTACTCATATCGTATCGGATTTGAGTGATTCAAAATCAAGAGTAAAGAATGGCCAAAAAGCTACAACTTTCATGTTGTAAGTTTTGCATAATTCGGTCTCTAAACTTGACAAAATTAGAGCCAAAAATGCCGAAAATTTCAAGAAAATCAACACCTACTTAAAAAGTTGAAAAAAAATTGCGATTCATATATCAAAATGAATACCAAATTAAAAAGAATTAAATTTTAAAAATTATGGTGAAATCGGTTTTATGTAAAATTTTGTCGTTTGAAATTTAGGCCCCGTTTGGTTCGTTGTAATCCGACGTAATTGAATGTAATTGTAATATGATTACATTACATAGGGTGTTAGGTTTGCATAATGAATATAACTGTAATTTAAATTACATTACGTAGCCTGTTTGGTTTACACTGTAATTGTAATTCAATCAGTCCAATTACATCAAGTGAGTCCAATTACATCAAGTGAGGGAATTCAGATTACATAGCAAGTTAGATGGAAAGTTTTGAATTACGTTGTAATTCAAGATTTACAATTTAAAACGTTAGTATTTATAAATTATTATTATTATTATTATTAATAAAATAATAATTATTATTATTATTTATTAAATAATACTATTATTATTATTATTATTGTTATTATTATTATTATTATTATTAAATACTATTATTAATAATAATAATAATAATAATAATAATAATAATAATAATAATATTTTAATAATTGTTAAATAATATTATTATTTAATAATAATAATATTACAATAATTATTTATTATTAATATATTATTATTATTATATTATTAATTATTATTAATCTTATTATTATTATATTTTTTATTAATATATTATTATTTTTATTTATTAAATATTATTATTATTATTATTATTATTATTATTTATTAATATTACTATTATTTTTAATAAAATTATTATTATTATTATTTATTAAATGATACTATTATTTAATAATATTTCTATTATTATTAAATAATTTTATTACTTAATAATAATAATAATATTATTATTATTATTATTATTATTATTATTATTATTATTATTATTATTATTATTATTATTATTATTTATTAAATAATATTATTTAATAATAATAATAATAAAAATTATTATTATTATTATTATTATTATTATTATTATTATTATTATTATTATTATTATTATTATTATTATTATTATTATTATTTTGTATTAAGATATTATTATTATTTATTAAATAATATTATTATTATATTATTATGAATTATTATTATTATTATTTTTTATTACTATTATTTTTATTTTATTATTATTTTATTATTATTATTATAAACATCACTTTATTATTATTGTTATTATTATTATTATTATTATTCTTATTATTATTATTAATGTTTTTGTGAATTACATTAAGTTGCGAGTCAACCAAACACAACGACACATTTCTTGAATTACAGTCCAACACATTACAATTACAACCCATTCCAATTCTTTGAATTACAATTCATTCAAATTACAAATCCTTACAAAGATTACAATTCCTTCAAAAATATTCTGCGAACCAAACGCACCCTTAGGGTGAAACTAAAAAAAGGGGTCAAATGACTAATATACCCTCTAACTAAAAATATTAAAGAAAAAAAAGAAAAAAGTGGGTGGAGGACACATGACACTACCTTATTGGCTTTCTAGACTTTTTATTTTGTTTCTCTTTTTAAAAGATCGCACCTCTTTACGGTTGACTACTTAAGCATGTTAGCATGATGCAAAGTTATGGGCCTGTTGTTATTAGTATATGGGCTAAGCCACATATGTAAAAAATTTTGTCTGTTTTTGAAAGTTTATGTTAAATAGATGGAGGGAGAGGAACATAATTTCTAGCAAGGTAGTACACCGGTAAGTGGAGTATGCCTTAATTGAAAGTTAGAAGGTCCATGGTTAAATTCTCTGTAGACCACTTTGTTGGTAAACTTTTAGTTATATCCTATCTTTTTCACTTTCAGAAAACATCGTATGTAGTCTTTCCCTTTTTTTATGCAATAGAACTATTCTAACATCCCATAAATAAAACATGGTAATTGAAGTAATGTGTGGCTTTTTCTCAAGGTCATTGGTTCGATTCCCTTGATGCAATGAATTCCATTTTTATGTGATGAATACAAAAATCACATTCACATTTCTACACGTTTGGTATTTTCTGATTCTTTTATTTGTAAGCATTTTGTTGATTCATAAGTTTTTATGTAGTTTTTTTATTTCACAAATATGGTTCGAATTTGTTTTGCCTTTAGATATACAACACTCATTATTATTATTGTTGTTAGTAATTTAACATAACTAGTAGATGTGAACAAACGGACAATTTGTATGTCAAAACAATCTTAGCACACCCAAGTGATACATAAAAGTGCCGAAAAATCTATTGCAATGCAGGAACAAACTGTCCAAAAACATGCATAAAAGTTTTGTACGCGAGTAAAAGTATTTGTCCCATGGCGAAAATTTTCCTCCTCTTTAGATTCCCGATGTTTAAGTTCGCAATCAATGATTTAGCTATGTTCCATCTTTATTTTTCTTATAAACATTTTGTTGAATCTGATGGTAATATGGTATTATACATTACATAATCAGAAATGTGCTATATCAAATTGTGAATTATATATCTAAGTATTTTATACATTTTATTGGTGAACAAGCACTACCTGAGACTAAAAAAACTGGTGGAATTAACTAGAGAAGTAGATAAGTCTCTAAAACATTTTGCTACAGAAAGTAACGTGCAGTAAATATGTATGGTTTTTTACCTGCCACAATGCTAAGTGTTTTACCTCTTAGTTAATAGACGTTCTACTTTTCAAGGTATGAAATTTTTAGCCAAACAAAGAATACTAAATATGTTACAGATATGGGATAAAGTATCTAGCTCTGGGATAGAACCATTGGTTTCCGGGAACCATATGGATTTTTCGATTTTTTTTTTTTTTTTTTTTTTTTTTTAAATCGATTTTTCGTAAATGTATCTTAAATGCACCATGTCCATCGAAATGTGTATGGTCCATCGATTTTAATTCTATTATATTACGGTTCAAAAAAATTTGTATACCCGATGATCATGTAACTTTAACTTCGTTTAGCTTCTTTGCATTTCTGTTCACGAATGTTAGTCGAGGTGACTTTCCTCCGGTTGGCTTTAATTTTGGTTGTACATATTCCGTTTTGAGAAAATTCCAATTTTAGTCATTAAACTTCAACTAGCTTTCTTTTACATCATTTGCCTCTCGTGTTTTCTTTTACTACTTCTTTTCATACACAGTAGTATTGTGTAATCAAGTTTTTATTTTCTTAAATATCATTTGAGCTGTTTGTTAGCTTTTAAATTTTACCCATTGATAACATGTAGATATGTACGTTATTATGCATTTGATAAAGTCATTTCAACTACCTTACATCCCATATAGATTAAAGAAGTAAATTCTTTCTTGTTTATATAATATATAGAATAAGCATCATATCATAAATGTTGATAATAGTGTTATGTTTTCAGGTACATGGTTAATCAAGTTTATGGAATAATTTAAACATAAAAAACTTGATTTGTCACGTAGCGGAAAATTTAATAGACATTCTCAGCTTTTTGATATCCTTATTATATCGTTAATCGTTAAATTTAAAACACATCCGTGAACCAATCATGTTACATACTTACGTCTAAGAACTCATGCATAAAGAGATGACTGCTCACTAGACCATGAACACAAATACATAAAATAAAAATAAAAAATAACATACAAAAATCAACGCAAATTTAAATTTATCTAACACTATACAGGGGCATCGTTAGTTCAAGCATTCGGCTAGATATAATCTAATAATAAGCTCATAAATTATTGGACAATTTTGTTATTTTTGTTTTTCTTTTCATTTTTTAAAGAAAAGAAAAAAAAGAAAAAGAAGATGGTGACTAGTGAGGCCCATCATTTAACTTATACCATAACTCCATGGAAAGAAAGCGTTGTAAGACCATTATTTGAAATGAATCGCATAAAAAGTCTTCATCTTATGTCCATTTCAATTAAAGGTCTATTCTTTTTTTCTCAATTTAAGGTCCGACTTTTTTGGCGATTTGGGTTTTAACTTCCGTTAACTATTTCGTTAGTAAATTACATGTTTGGTCCTTGAGTTTGTATAGGCATTTCATGTTTGGTCTATTTTCGTCCGTTTTCATACGCTTGCAAACGTTTTCGATTCGGTTTATCGTTTTCGTCCGTTTTACGTTTTGTCCGTTTTGTATGTCTGCTTTTGCACGCCGTCTGCTTTTGCGTTTTAATCTGCTTTTACGTTTGTCCGTCTTTTGCACGTTTATATGCTTTTGCACGCTTCCTCCACAACAAATCACCACCGCCACTAACCACCACCACCCAACACCACCAATCACCACAAAAAAAAAAAAAAAAAAATTAAAATTTTTGATTTTTTTCAAAATTTTCAATATTTTGAAATAAAATATTTGAAAAAAAATTTGGAAAATTTTTGAAATAAAATTTTTTCAATTTTTTCTAAACATTCTTTTTCCAAATTTATTTCGGAAAAATATTTCGAAAAAGTTATTTTGAAAAAATTTGGAAAAAAATATTTCGAAAAGTTTTTTGAAAAAATTTGGGAAACAAATATTTCGAATTTTTTTTGAAAAAATTTGGAAAAAATATTGAAAATTCTTTTTGAAAAAAATATTTGAAAAAATCTTTTGAAAAAATTTGGAAAAAAATATTTCAAAAGTTTTTGAAAAAATTGGAAAAAATATTTCAAAAATGGACTAAACGTGTAAAAATGAATAAACGTGTAAACAGATGAAAATGTGCAGAAAACCGACCAAACACGCAAAAACAGTTAACTAACCAAACTTGAAATGCATATACAAACTCAAGGACCAAACATGTATTTTACTAACGAAATAGTTAACGTAAGTTAGAAAAAAACCTAAATCGGCCCAAAAAAAAAGTCGGGTACCTTAAATTGAGAAAAAAAAAGAACAGTACCTTTAATTGAAATTGGACATAAGATGAGTATCTTTTTATGCGATTTGCCCTTATTTCAACCATGCACCATGTGATTGTTGGCCCATTTCATTATCACCTCTAAGCAATTGGGACTACTACAAGTTGCTACCTCAATGTTTCATGATCACTCATTTAGCAATCTTTAAAGACTTTTGCTATCAAAAAGACAAACAACTAGGACTACTATTATTTGACCACTCTAATTTATTACTTAGAATTTAATGGATTATTTTTTTTTAACTATTCTAAAGTTAAAAATAAAAATATCACATAAAATAATTATTAATTTTAATTAAACGGTTAATTGAAGTTAAGAATTTAATGTTAAAGATCAATTATTAAAAAGCAGGGTGAAGAGGGAGTTATGAGCCATTCGTCCAATACAAGCACAAATGGTGCCGCCGTTGGCCGCCATCCCGTCATTATGCGTTGTCCGTCCTTTAGCCTGCCTACTAACGGACGTTGTTGGTATTTCTCTTTTATTCTTTTTTAGTGAGTAAGTGAGTATTTTTTTTGTGGGTATTTTTTGGTGTGCTCATATGTAACAATAAGTCTTATTGGTTTTTTTGTTCTCAAGTTAAGTAAAAGGGAGGAAAGGAAAAGAAAGGATTTTAGTTGTGTTCCCAAGTTTTTTTGAGAAGCGAAAGTGAAAGTAAATGAATGAAAGATAGAAGATTTTGCATATAAAACTTTCACCCCACTTTTATGGTGAAAGTCAACTTTTTTTTTTTCTCTCTTTTTCTTTACTTTAAATTCACTTTCTTCTTATTCTTTTTCTTGAAAACACAATATAATAAGAGTGTTTTAGTTATTAGCGTGTTATTGAAAATGTATTAAAGTGTTGCTGAAGTGACACGTCAATAAGTAATCAATAAGTGTTATTCGTCCACTCATTCCACCTAGCCCTTTTGAAATTTTCTGCATGTTTTCTCGAACCACCACACGGGCCGCTGCCGCCATTTTACAGTAACTGGAGTATGCCTTAATTGAAAGTTATATCCTATCTTTTCACTTTCAGAAAACATCGTATGTAGTCTTTCCCTTTTTTTATGCAATAGAACTATTCTAACATCCCATAAATAAAACATGGTAATTGAAGTAATGTGTGGCTTTTTCTCAAGGTCATTGGTTCGATTCCCTTGATGCAATGAATTCCATTTTTTAAATCACATTCACATTTCTACCCGTTTGGTATTTTCTGATTCTTTTATTTGTAAGCATTTTGTTGATTCATAAGTTTTTTTATTTCACAAATATCGTTCGAATTTGTTTTGCCTTTAGATATACAACACTCATTATTATTATTGTTAGTAATTTAACATAACTAGTAGATGTGAACAAACGGACAATTTGTATTTTAAAATAATCTTAGCACACCCAAGAGATACATAAAAGTGCCGATAAATCTATTGCAATGCACGAACAAACTGTCCAAAAACATGAATGAAAGTTTCGTACGCGAGTAAAAGTATTTGTCCCATGGCGAAAATTTTCCTCCTCTTTAGATTTTCCCGATGTTCAAGTTCCCAATCAATGATTTAGTTATGTTCCATTGTTATTTTTCTTATAAACATTTTGTTGAATCTGATGGTGTTATACATTACATAATCAGAAATGTACTATATATAATTGTGAATTATGTATCTAAGTATTTTATACAAGTTATTGGTGAACAAGCACTACCTGAGACTAAAAATACTGGTGGAATTAACTAGAGAAGTAGATAAGTCTCTAAAACATTTTGCTACAGAAAGTAACGTGCGGTAAATATGTATGGTTTTTTACCCGCCACAATGCTAAGTGTTTTACCTCTTAGTTAATATACTTTCTACTTTTCTAGGTATGAAATTTTTTAGCCAAACAAAGAATACTAAATATGTTACATAAATAAACCATTTACAGGATAAAGTATCTAGCTCCGGCACACAACCATGGGTTCCTGGAAACTCTATGGATTTTTCGATGTTTTTTTTTTTTTTTTTTTTTTTTTTTTTTTTTTTTTAAATCGATTTTCTTAATCATCTTGGCTGGTCATCGAAATGTGTATGGACCATCGATTTTAATTCTTATATTACGATTCAAAACTTTTGTGCGCATTTGGAAACGAATATAATATTCTGACCATTTTAATATCTCTTGTCACTTCAAAAACACGGTTGCTCCAAAAAATTTATTTACTAAGATTGTCCATATGTACATATAACCAAATATTTAGTAATCTTTTGTCCATCTATACCAGTCATTTATAGAGAGTAACCAATAGAAGCTGTTAACTAGGTTTAGAATATGTGATAACAGAAACGTTTCACACCGATCTACCTCAACTTACGTAAACCCATACGATAACAATGATAGATTTTTTACCCTGCAAAGGGCATGTGAATCCAATTTTGTCCTCACTTAATAATTGTATTCAAACTTTGGCATTAATTGTCGATTAGCTTCAAAATATAATGAACATATAACTGGCGTATAGTAGATTTTTGTTATATCTGAGCTCAACCTTATACATATCCCAAATAGGTGAAAAAGTGAAATGTTCTATGGTTATATATATACTATTAGTACATCGTAAGAGTACAGTTAGTGTTGAGAATGATATATCATGTTCAGAGACGGAGCTAGGAATTTATATTAGGGGGGGCCGAAAATAATTTGTATAACAATGTGCGGGTTAGATTGGTTACCTCACCGGTTCAATCATTTCAACATATCTCGAAGTCTCCAACACATATGTGGTTAAGTCTCTTAGTCATTAAAAATGACTTTAAAACATCAATAAATACTAACATGTTGTCCAATAAACAAATTTTACAATATCAAAATAACGTAGGTATCAGCTTTGCTATTTTTATTTTTTTTTAATTACTTCAACATCTAAAAGCAATGTAAACTAAAATAAAAATTTCACAATTTATTAGAAGCAAAAATTGAATAATGGATTTCCTATTTCCCTAGGCAATCTGACCAAAAGTTGTGTGGGTAATGTTGAAAGGGTACTACAAACAAATATGTTTATTATTGTATTACTAGGTAGTACTTTTTTTCCAACCTTTCTTCTTCCCAACCATTCTTCCTTCTCTCACAATACCTGCATCTATCTTCTTCGCTCTTTATTTTCAACAATTACCAATCTAAGAACGTAATATATAACATGGGTGCGTTTAGATCTAGGCTATTGGCAGGGGCAAGATTGAAGATTTTATAAAATGTTGGCCGGAAACCAAGTCGCTAGTTGGGCGGTTGGGGCGGCACCCGCCATGACCCCCTGCGCTCCGTCCCCGATCATGTTTTCGATTACATGATGCAATTCGAGTTTATTATATCAGACGCAGTACCGTGCAAAGAACGAGATTTTTAACAACAAATAGTTATAGTTATATTTTGGTTACACAAGCGTTATAACACACTTAACCAAAATATAATTATAATTATATGCCACTTTAAAATCCCGTTGCTCACGGATTTATATAGATCAATAGTTATAGTTATATTTTGGTTACACAAGCGTTCACAATACACTTAACCAAAATATAATTATTACTATACGCCGCTTTAATAAAATCTGTTGATATGCAGTGTCGTCTAAGATTAATAAACCGTGTTTCAATTAATAGTAATTACTTGAGGACAAGTAATGTTTGAAGGGAAGGTATTGGTATAAATCACAAGCAATTCACCAAAAAAGTCAAAGGAAGTCAACAAATAAATTTAAAAAGTCAAGAACAACCCATAACAGCTAGAAATTCCCCCAAAACTCATTTCAATTCATTTCTCATTTCCATTGTATAAATACATGTGTTAGCTACTTTACAATTCATCTAAATTTTAATCAGTTCCTTCTATGTAACAAACTCATATTCGAATAACAAATCAATTTCTAATTCGAATATCCATTTCTTGCTTGAGTTCATGTTAGTAGAATTGGATCTTCCTCATTTTATCTTGATTTCTAGATGATCATATCAGAAAGATGGTATGTGAGTGTGAGAGGACACGTGCTAGATTTAAAGACACTTTCAACACTTTTAAGATAGTCGTCTTTTCCTCACTTGCTACACGATGACAACTCATTTAACTATATATCTCTACTATTTATATAGAAAACTATTTTGTTTAAAACTTACAACAATTTTATTTTACAAAAAATACACAATTTCCTTAAATTTGAGATTTGAAACAAGTTGACCATAGATTATTTACTTCGAAACATATTTGCCACATAAAAACACAATATTTTATCAGCACAATACCATTCTCACCCTTCTTTCATCACACCCATAAGATGTTGCATGAAAAATTTTGTTCATAAAAAATTATTCGTCTTCGCTATTGCCTCTGGGTACCTTATTATATCGTTAATAGTTAAATTTAAAACACATCCGTAGACCAATCACGTGTTACGAACTTACGTCTAAGAAGTCATGACTGCTATCACTAAACCATAAACACAAATACATAAAATAAAAACAAAAATAACATACAAAATCAACGCAAAATTAAATTTATCTAAAACCATACATGGGCATCGTTAGATCAAGCATTACGCTAGTATATAATCTAATAAGCACATAAATTATTGGATGATTTATTTATTTATTTATTTTTAAAGAAAAAAAAAGAAGATGGTGACTAGTGAGGCCCATCATTTAACTTATACCATAATTTCATGGAAACAAAGCGTTGTTTTCAACCATGCACCATGTGATTGTTGGCCCATTTCATTATCACCTCTAAGAAATTGGGACTACTACATGTTGCTACCTCGATGTGGATCACTCGTTTAGCAATTTTTATTGACTTTTCTATCCAAAAAACAAACAACTAGGACTACTATTATTTGAACACTCTAATTTATTACCTAGAATTTAATGGATTATTTTTTTTAACTATTCTAAAGTTAAAATAAAAATGTCACATATAATAATTATTAATTTTAATTAAACGGTTAATTGAAGTTAAGAATTTAATGTTAAAGATCAATTATTAAAAGCGGTGAAGAGCGAGTTACGTGCCATTCGTCAATACAAGCACCAACGGTGCCGCCGTTAACCGCCATCCCGTCATTATCGTTATCCATCCATTAAATTCGCCCACTAACGGACGTTGTTGGTATTTCTCTTTTTTCTTTTTAGTGAGTAAGTTAGTATTTTTGTGGGTATTTTTGTTGTGCTCATATGTATCAATAAGTCTTATTGGTTTTTTTTTCAACATTGTGTTCTCGAGTTGAGTAAAAGGAGTAAAGGAAAGAAAGTGATTTTAGTTGTGTTCTCAAGTTTTTTTGAGGAGCAAAAGTTAAAGTAAATGAATGAAAGATTGAGGATTTTGCATATAAAACTTTCACCCTTTTCTTCCTCTCTCATTTTTTACTTTACATTCACTTTCTTTTGAAAACACAGTATAAGAAGAGTGTTTTAGTTATTAGTGTGTTATTGAAGAAGTATTGAATTGTTGCTGAAGTGACATGTCAATAAGTAATCAACGAGAATATTCGCGTTCATACGGTGATGGGCGCCATACAATACAATAGATATACGGATGATGGCAATTATAGTTTTGAATAATGTTATGCAATAACAAAAAAGTTTTCATATAAAATTGTAGATTATGACGTGATGTGGTGACAATACTAAGTTGGTAATATGTATATTGTAAAAGTATGAGGTAAAAGTAGTTGTGAAGATCACGTGGTCGTAAGTTATCATTAAATAATAACACCATGCGAATTTTAAAATCACTTACATTATACTAAGAAAATTTAGATTTTAAAATAATGTTTGTTAAATTTGTCACATAGATGAATGATACAAGTAAAGATTACTCATAAAATTAAGTAAAAATAAATATTCAAAAAATCACGTGAGTTACTTTATAGAGTATAATTAATAATATACAAATATATATAATTAGCACTTTGCATCCTTTGCTTTGAATTATAAAAAAAAGTTTTTAGTTTTTACGGTAAGTTTTATTAAAAAAATTCAAAAGCGATATGTTGATTCTCGCGACTCTTGCGATTTAATAATATTTTTTGAGCATTGTAATTTAGTATGCACTTTTAAACTCTACTAATTTAACAATATCGTTTTCAGACGACTTTTATGGGCTATCCGAACCGGTGGTGACTCCGGTTCCCGGACGACATTTATACGTTTTTGTCCGTTTTTTCCGTTCTAACCGTTTTTACACATTTTTTTTTACGTTTTTGTCCGTTTTCCTATGTTTTTTCATGTTTTCGCCCGTTTTTCACGTTTTCGTCCGCTTTTTTACGTTTTTGTCCTTTTTTTACACGTTTTCGTCTGTTTTTTACGTTTTTGTCCGGTTTTTGAACTTTTTTTACGTTTATGTCCATTTTTGCACCTTTTCGTCCAGTTTCTTTTTATGTTTTTGTCCACTTTACACGTTTTCATCTGGTTTTTTATGTTTTTATTCGTTTTTACACGTTTTCATGCGCCTTTACGTTTTGTCCGTTTTACGTTTCCAGTATGTTTTACGTTTTATTGTTCACACGTTTTCGCGTTTTACATTTTCGCCCGTTTTCACATTTTAGTCCCTTTTTATGTTTTTGTTGTTTTACATCGCCGTATGTGTTTTACGTTTTCGTCAACTTTTAACGTTTTGTCGGCTTTACATGTTTTCGCCTCGTTTTTTATGTTTTACGCCGTCCGTTTTTATGTTTTTGTCCGTTTTCACCACGCCGTCCGCTTTTACGTTTTTGTCGCATTTTACGTTTCGCTACATTTTTACGTTTTGTCCTTTGCACGTTTCGTTAGATTTTTAAGTTTTTGTCTGCTTTTACACGTGGTCCAGTTTTATGTATTTATCCATTTTGACACGCCGTCCGTTTTGTTTACGTTTTTGTCCATTTTACACGTTTTCGTTCATTTTACGCCGCATTTTCATCGTCTTCATCTATTTTTACGCCGTCGTGCGTTACACGACAGGTATTTTTACGCCAAGACAAAACCGACGAAAACGTAAAAAACAGACGAAGACGTATTAAAACGGGCAAAAACGTATAAAAACGGCCAAAAACGGATGCTAACGTATAAAACGGACGAAAACGTAAAAAAACAGAAGAAAACGTAAAAAAACGGACGAAAACGTTTTAAAACGGACGAAAACATGAAAAAACGGACGATACTAAATATGTAAAAAACGTATGAAAACGTATAAATTGCGTACGCGGCGTGTGGCGACAAAACGAAAAAAAAAAAAAAAAAAAAAGACGAAAACAGTTAAAATGGATGTAAACGTATAAAAACGGATGAAAACGAATAAAAAATAGACGAAGGCGTAAATAGACGGACGAAAACAAATGAAAACGGACGACGAAAACGGTTGTAAACGTTAAAAAGCGTATTTAAAAGTATAAAATGTAAGAAAACGGATGAAAGCGGGTGAAAACTTAAAAAAGATGAAAGCGAATAAAAGCGGCGAAACATATTAAAACGGATGAAAACGAATAAAACCGACGAAACATATAAAACGGATGAAAACGTTTAAAACGGACGAAACGTATTAAACCGACAAAAAGTAAAAATGGACGAAACGATAAAAGCTCATGAAATGTATAAAAGCAGATGAAAACGATATAAACCGATATTAAAACGTATAAAACATATGAAAACTGACGAAACCGTATAAATATTGACAAAAATGTATTAAAATTGATGAAAACGTAAAAAAAATGGATGAAAACGTATAAAAACAGACGAAAACGTATAAAAATGGATGAAAACGTTTAAAAATAAATAAAATCGTATTAAAACGGACGAAAACGTAAAAAAACAAACGAAGACATATAAAAATTGATGAAAACGTATAAAACGGATGAAAACGTAAAACGGATGAAAACGTATTAAAACTAAAAAGCGATATAAAACCGGTGAAAACGATAAAAAATGGATGAAAACATATAAAAACCGATGAAAACGTATAAAAACGGACGAAATCGTATAAAAAGGGACGAAAACGTATAAAAACGGATGAAACCATGCAAAAACGGATTACAGCGGATGAAAACATATAAAACGTAAAAATACAGACGAAAACGGATGAAAACGTATAAAAACTGGCGAAAACGTACAAAATAAATTTTGAATACTTTTTGTCTTTGTTTACATAATTAATTATTATGTTCCATGATGAAACAAAAACTAGCAAAACCCAAAAATCCCGACCGACCGACTCATACCCATACCCATCCTTTCGCCGACCCATCTGCACCCATACCCATATGCACCCATACCCATCTAAGACCCAAGACCTAACTCAACCCAACCCAACCATTTTGCCACCTCTAAGTATTACGTATTAAGTTAAGTTCTTATACGGGTCGTTTGGGATTACTTCTGCTTATTGGGGCGTGTGGGATTGCTTATTAAATCAACTACATATCCGGGTTATTTGGGATTGCTTATGAATCTGTTTATACCAATTTTATGGGATTGCTTATTATAATAACTACTTTTAAGGGTTGTTTGAGGTTGCTAATTGAAACTGCTAAAAGGATTGTTTGGAATTGATTATTGAAACTGCTCATCAGGGTTGTTTGAGATTGCTTATTAAAATAACTTCTTTCAGGTAGGTTAAACCAAGAGGCTCAAAGAAGAAACACATGAAGGACAACAACTTTCAAGTAGGTTAAACCAAGAGACAACACATAAGTCGATCGAGTAGTAACAATCCTTTGTTAATCTATCATATATTTTATTCATTTTTTCCAAAAAAATATGCTACTAATTAATAACTAATTTTTTCTTATGTAGCATGATTTACAAACGGGTTTAAGTAATCCTATGTTAGTTATTCGATAGTCGAAAACAATGTGACAAAAACTGTATGGTAGCTCATCCCGATCTATTTCTATGCGTGTTGGCGTGTTCTCTAGTTGACCTTCTGACAATTTATGGATTAAATGTTACCTACATTAAACAAATCTCATGATATATGATTTGATAGTGTGACGTCATATCCATTGTAGGTAGCAGCAAGTGTATCTATTCAATATGTTGATACCAAATAATGCATAGTGTTAAGGCTAGCCCCAGTAAGGGGATACAATCCCCCTCATTTTCTCTCGCCACGCCGCCTTTCTCTCTCCAAATGACTTTCAGATTAGGACAGCGCCTCAAGAAGTACACCAAGTTCAATTTTATTTATTTATTTATTTATTTTTTAACAAAAAACATTTTTAACATAAACCAAGTTCAATTAGTGTGTAAATATGTTGTGTATTTATAGGGTAGTTTAGTAGTATTTTTTTTTTAATAAAATCAAACAGGCAACTTTTTTTTTGACTTATTTATTTATTTTTTTTGCATTTCAATCTTTAAGATTCATTAATTTCACACCCATATCATCCTATATTCGTATCTATATTTTTATTCCTCTCATCATCTTCTTCAATTCTTCAACAATGGCTGCAACAAAATCTAAGTTGATGTTTGCTATGTGTTGAATCAGTTTTGCCACCACAAGAAGGTAACAAACTTTATTTTATTTCTTCTTATAAGTTTTCCTAAAAAAGTTATGCTATTGTTCTTAATGAATCTTTATGTGTATGCTTACCACATGTGGGTTGAAATTATGAATTTTGGATGGTTTGTGGTTTCGATCGTGCACACGATCTATTTGGTTGAAATTATGAATTTTGGCCCGGCGATCGACATAACCCACAACAACAAGATCGACGAGATATCGATCGCCAACACCACTCGATCGATGGGGATTCAGCTCACTGGGGCTAGCCTAACAGATTATATCTTACATATTATTGTAATTTGGAACATGGACTACTTAATTATTTGACATATCTTACATATTATTGTAATTTGGAACATGGACTACTCAAGTGTTAGACGTTGACCGGATACTTTTGCTCTTTAAGACTATTGTATCATTGACGTTACTTATTATTCCCTTAAACATAGAGTAACATATTTACGTTCTTTGTTGTTTGTTAATTTATTCACACACGTAATTTCTTAATGAATACTTTTTAAATTTCCATGAGAAATATTGATCAATCAAATGGATTATGTAACTGGGACTTCAAGTTGTTGTTCAATTACCAAGAATTTCTATTCAAGCACATATAGTTAACGAAACACATTTTGGAAATAAAGCTATTATACCAAGGTTGAGAATTACTACGTCGATAAACGCCACCGCTAAAGACCGTGAGGAAGCAATGTCTTATGTCGGTGTCATTTGCCATGACAATTAACAAGAGTAAAGGTAATCACATTCAAAGTTGGTTTGACACGACACATACAATCAAACTTTAGTGACCGGATTGGAATAGATTGCCCCAAAATAAGTTTAACTTCTTCAACCTTCTTTGCATTCCCCGTTACAAAAGTCACCGGAGGCAACTTCAAGACACTCCCACTCGCCACCACACGGGCCGGTGTGGCCATTTTACAGTTGGTTAGGGGATCTAATAAAAAGTCATCTTTTTTAAAAAGTGTAGAAAGCCACTCTTAAAGTGACATGTGTCCTCCACCTCAAATTATAAAAGAAATCTCGTCGGGGTAAATTAGTCCTTTTCACGCTTTTTACATTTCACCCTCAAAATTCAAATGCATATAACTTTTAAACGACAAATTTTAGAAAATCCGATTTCACCAAAATTTCTAAATTTTAATCCTCTTTAATTTGGTATAAATCTTTTAATATTTCAAAACTTTTTTACATATTCAATTGTTTTGATTTTCGATTTTTAGGCATTTGGCCCCTATTTTTACCCTCGAAAATGTCGAATCGTGAAAACGAAACTTGAAAGTTATAGATTTCCGTTTACTCTTTACATAGATTTCAATCACCAAACCGATATGAAATGAGTGAGATATCATATGTTAAAGATGGCGTTTTAGTTATATTTGTTGCTTCACAAAGTGTTTGATGAAATGTTTAGCTTATATTTTTTGTTAAAATTGCATTAAATGCTCTAGCTTTAGTGCCACAATGCATCATTAATCATTTTATTAATGTAAGATTCAAAAGTGATGTTTTTTTATCGTTATTTAAAAAAAAATTATGCTTTGTTCATCAGTTAGTGTTGTTTGTCACCGATGAACAACACTAATCGATGACATAATAACCGATGAACAATATTGTTCATCGATTAATCTTGTTCATCAAAATGTTCATCGATTATGGTCATATTATTCATCGGTTTATCATCGATGAACAATACAACCGATGAACAATACAAGTTGATGTATAGTATTGTTCATTAGTTATGGTCACATTATTCATCAGTTTATCATCGATGAACAATACTAATGATGAACAATACAAGTTGATGTATAGTATTGTTCATCGATTAGTGTTGTTCATCGCTAATCTTGTTCATCGAAATGTTCATCGGTTATGGCACATTGTTCATCGATTGGTTATTGTTCATCGTTAATAAAAGCTAAAAATAACAAAAGATGTATTGTGGTACACCAATTAGTGCATTTAAATGTACTTTTATAAGAAAAATATATTTTAGGCATTTTATCAAACACTTTGTGTAAGCACTAAATATGACTAAGACGCCATCTTTAACGTGCAATATCTTACTCATATAGTATCGGTTTGAGTGATTCAAAATCAAGAGTAAAGAATGGCCAAAAAGCTACAACTTTCATGTTGTAAGTTTCGCATAATTCGGTCTCTAAACTTGACAAAATTAGAGCCAAAAATGCCAAAAATTTCAAGAAAATCAACACCTACTTAAAAAGTTGAAAAAAAAATTGCGATTCATATATCAAAATGCATACCAAATTAAAGAGAATTAAATTTTAAAAATTATGGTGAAATCGGTTTTTTGTAAAATTTTGTCGTTTGAAATTTAGGCCCCGTTTGGTTCGTTGTAATCCGACGTAATTGAATGTAATTGTAATATGATTACATTACATAGGGTGTTAGGTTTGCATAATGAATATAACTGTAAATTAAATTACATTACGTAGCCTGTTTAGTTTACACTGTAATTGTAATTCAATCAGTCCAATTACATCAAGTGAGTCCAATTACATCAAGTGAGGGAATTCAGATTACATAGCAAGTTAGATGGAAAGTTTTGAATTACGTTGTAATTGAGTATTTACAATTTAAAACGTTAGT
This sequence comes from Chrysanthemum lavandulifolium, assembly GCA_022545495.1. Classification (NCBI taxonomy): domain Eukaryota; kingdom Viridiplantae; phylum Streptophyta; class Magnoliopsida; order Asterales; family Asteraceae; genus Chrysanthemum; species Chrysanthemum lavandulifolium. The sequence continues at coordinate 7,941,221 of CM040240.1, read as the reverse complement.
ATTTATAAATTATTATTATTATTATTATTATTAAAATAATAATAATTATTATTATTTATTAAATAATACTATTTTTAATATTATTATTATCGTTATTATTATTATTATTTAAAAATACTATTATTATTTAATAATAATAATAATAATAATAATAATATTTTTAATAATTGTTAAATAATAATATTATTTAATAATAATAATAATATTACAATAATTATTTATTATTAATATATTATTATTATTATATTATTAATTATTATTAGTAATTATTATTATTATATTTTTTATTAATATATTATTATTCTTATTTATTAAATAATATTATTATTATTGTTATTATTATTATTATTTATTAATATTACTATTATTTTTTAATAAAATTATTATTATTATTATTTATTAATTGATACTATTATTTAATAATATTTCTATTATTATTAAATAATTTTATTATAATAATAATAATAGTAATATTATTATTATTATTATTATTATTATTATTATTATTATTATTATTATTATTATTATTATTATTATTATTATTATTTTATTAAATAATATTATTATTAATAATAATAATAATAATAATAATAATAATAAAAATAATTATTATTATTATTATTATTATTATTATTATTAATGTTTTGTGAATTACATTAAGTCATGAGTTAACCAAACACAACGACACATTTCTTGAATTACAATTCCAACACATTACAATTACAACCCATTCCAATTCTTTGAATTACAATTCATTCAAATTACAATCCTTACAAAGATTACAATTCCTTCAAAATATTCTCATGAACCAAACGCACCCTTAGGGTGAAACTAAAAAGGGGTCAAATGACTAATATACCCTCTAACCAAAATATTAAAGAAAAAAAAAAAAAAGTGGGTGGAGGACACGTGACACTACCTTATTGGCTTTCTAGACTTTTTATTTTGTTTCTCTTTTAAAGATCGCACCTCTTTCTGATTGACTACTTAAGCATGTTAGCATGATGCAAAGTTATGGGCTGTTGTTATTAGTATATGGGCTAAGCCACATATGTAAAATTTTTGTCTTAAATAGATGGAGGAGAGGAACATAATTTCTAGCAAGGTAGTACAGGTAAGTGGAGTATGCCTTAATTGAAAGTTAGAAGGTCCATGGTTAAATTCTCTGTAGACCACTTTGTTGGTAAACTTTTAGTTATATCCTATCTTTTCACTTTCAGAAAACATCGTATGTAGTCTTTCCCTTTTTTTATGCAATAGAACTATTCTAACATCCCATAAATAAAACATGGTAATTGAGATAATGTGGGGCTTATTCTCAAGGTCATTGGTTCGATTCCCTTGATGCAATGAATTCCATTTTTTATGTCATGAATACAAAAATCATATTCACATTTCTACACGTTTGGTATTTTCTGATTCTTTTATTTGTAAGCATTTTGTTGATTCATAAGTTTTTATGTAGTTTTTTTATTTAACAAATATCGTTCGAATTTGTTTTGCCTTTAGATATACAACACTCATTGTTATTATTGTTGCTAGTAATTTAACCTAACTAGTAGATGTGAACAAATGGACAATTTGTATGTTAAAACAATCTTATCACACCCAAGAGATACATAAAAGTGCCAATAAATCTATTGCAATGCACGAACAAACTGTCTAAAAACATGCATGAAAGTTTCGTACGCGAGTAAAAGTATTTGTCCCATGGCGAAAATTTTCCTCCTCTTTAGATTTCCCAATGTTCAAGTTCCCAATTAATGATTTAGTTATGTTCCATTGTTACTTTTCTTATAAACATTTTGTTGAATCTGATGGTATTATACATTACATAATCAAAATGTGCTATATCAAATTGTGAATTATGCATCTATGTATTTTATACAATTTATTGGTGAACAAGCACTACGAGACTAAAAAAGCGGTGGAATTAACTAGAGAAGTAGATAAGTCTCTAAAACATTTTGCTCTGTAAAGTAACGTCACGGTAAATATGTATGGTTTTATTGTTCACGAATGTTAGTCGAGGTGACTTTCCTCCGGTTGGCTTTAATTTTGGTTGTACATATTCCGTTTTGAGAAAATTCCATTTTAGTCATTAAACTTCAACTAGCTTTCTTTTACATCATTTGCCTCTCGTGTTTTCTTTTACTACTTCTTTTCATACACAAGTAGTATTGTAATCAAGTTTTATTTTCTTAAATATCATTTGAGCTGTTTGTTAGCTTTTAAATTTTACCCATGATAACATGTAGATATGTACGTTATTATGCATTTGATAAAGTCATTTCAACTACCTTACATCCCATATAGATTAAAGAAGTAAATTCTTTCTTGTTTATATAATATATAGAATAAGCATCATATCATAAATGTTGATAATAGTGTTATGTTTTCAGGTACATGGTTAATCAAGTTTATGGAATAATTTAAACATAAAAACTTGATTTGTCACGTGGCGGAAAATTTAATAGACATTCTCAGCTTTTGATATCCTTATTATATCGTTAATCGTTAAATTTAAAACACATCCGTGAACCAATCATGTTACATACTTACGTCTAAGAACTCATGCATAAAGAGATGACGCTCACTAGACCATGAACACAAATACATAAAATAAAAATAAAATAACATACAAAAATCAACGCAAATTTAAATTTATCTAACACTATCTGAGGGCATCGTTCAAGCATTCGGCTAGATATAATCTAATAATAAGCTCATAAATTATTGGACAATTTTGTTATTTTTGTTTTCTTTTCATTTTTAAAGAAAGAAAAAAGAAAAAGAAGATGGTGTTAGTGGTCCATCATTTAACTTATCCATAACTCCATGGAAAAGCGTTGTAAGACCATTATTTCGGAATCGCGTAAAGGTCTTCATCTTATGTCCAATTCGATTAAAGGTCTATTAACTTTTCTCAATTTAAGGTCCGACTTTTTTTGAGTAGGTTGGGTTTTCTTCCGTTAACTATTTCGTTAGTAAATTACATGTTTGGTCCTTGAGTTTGTATAGGCATTTCATGTTTGGTCTATTTTAGTCCGTTTTCATCGCTTGCAACGTTTTATTCGGTTTATCGTTTTCGTCCGTTTTACGTTTGTCGTTTTGTATGCTGTTTTGCGTTTTAGATCGTTTTTGCGTTTTAATCTGTTTTACGCGTTTTATCCGTTTTTGCACGTTTATATGCTTTTGCGTTTCCTCCACAACAAATCACCACCGCCACTAACCACCACCACCCAACACCACCAATCACCACAAAAAAAAAAAAAAAATTAAAATTTTTTTTCAAAATTTTCAATATTTGAAATAAAATATTTGAAAAAAATTTGGAAAATTTTTGAATAAAATTTTTCAATTTTTTTTCTAATATTCTTCCAAATTTATTTCGAAAAAATATTTCGAAAAGTTATTTTGAAAAAATTTGGAAAAAAAATATTCGAAAAGTTTTTTGAAAAAATTTGGGAAACAAATATTTCGAATTTTTTTGAAAAAAATTGGAAAAAATATTGAAAATTCTTTTGAAAAAAATATTTGAAAAAATCTTTTGAAAAAATTTGGAAAAAAATATTCGAAAAGTTTTTGAAAAAATTGGAAAAAATATTTCAAAAATGGACGAACGTGTAAAAATGGACGAAAGCGTGTAAAGCAGACGAAAATGTGCAGTGAAAACATCAAAAATTAACTAACCAAACTTGAAATGCATATACAAACTCAAGGACCAAACATGTATTTTACTAACGAAATAGTTAACGGAGTTAGAAAAAAACACCGAAAAAAATTTTGCACCAATCTGAAAAAAAAAAACGTCTGCTAATTGAAATTGAACGTAAAATATCTTTTTACGATTTGCCTTATTTCAACCATGCACCATGTGATTGTTGGCCCATTTCATTATCACCTCTAAGCAATTGGGACTACAATTCTACCTCAATGTTTCATGATCACTCATTTAGCAATCTTTAAAGACTTTTGCTATCAAAAGACAAACAACTAGGACTACTATTATTTGACCACTCTAATTTATTACTTAGAATTTAATGGATTATTTTTTTTAACTATTCTAAAGTTAAAATAAAAATATCACATAAAATAATTATTAATTTTAATTAACGGTTAATTGAAGTTAAGAATTTAATGTTAAAGATCAATTATTAAAAGCGGGGTGAGAGGTTATGAGCCATTCGTCCAATACAACAAATGGTGCCCATGGTTGGCCATCCGCCATCCGTAATTATCGTTGTCCGTCCTTTAGCACCTACTAACGACGTTGTTGGTATTCTCTTTTATTCTTTTTAGTGAGTAAGTGAGTATTTTTGTGGGTATTTTTGGTGTGCTCATATGTAAGTCTTATTGGTTTTTGTTCAAGTTAAGTAAAGGGAGGAAAGGAAAAGGATTTTAGTTGTGTTCCCAAGTTTTTGAGAAGCGAAAAGTAGTAAATGAAAGATAGAAGATTTCATATAAAACTTTCACCCTTTATAATTGGTCAACTTTTTTTTCTCTCTTTTTGTTTTTTTTTGCTTTTTGCTCCCTATGGTTTACATATTGCTGTTGTCGGGTCCTTATCGCTAAGCCGTTATTTTTTCCTTATCTCAATGGCACCGTTAGTCCTAACCAAACGATCACTTGCGCGTTAGTCCTTTATACTAACGATCGTTAATAACTCAAAAATTTTATTAAAAAAAATATTTTCTTCGCGGTTTTTATCGTTTACCGCTTTCTTACGCTTTCATGCGTTTCGGTCGATTTTATACGTTTTCGTCTACATTTTCTACGTTTTATATAGTTTCTACGTTGTGATCTTGTTTTGTCTGTTATTACACGTTTTCTTTGTTTTTACGCTTTTGTCCGCTTTTCTTACGTTTTGTCCGTTTATATCGCTTTCACGCTTTTTCCGTTTTCTTACGTTTTGTCCGTTTTATCGTTTTCTTCGCTTTTTACGCTTTTGTCCGTTTTCTTATGTTTTGTCCATTTTATCGGTGTAATTTAAAAAGTGATTTTTTAATCGATTTTAATTTTTTCCGATTTAAAAATCGTTTTTAATCGATTTTTAAAAGTTTTTCGATTTAAAATTACGTTTTTAATCGATTTTAAAAGATTTTTCCGATTTAAAAAACGTAATTTTTAAAAACTTTATTTTTAAAAGTTTAAAATCGAAAAACTTTTTAAAAATAAAGTTTTTTAAAAATTACGTTTTTAAATTGGAAAATCTTTTTATAAATCGGATAAAACGTAATTTTTTAAATCGAAAAACTTTTAAAACTCAAATTAAAAACGTATTTTTTAAATCGAAAACTTTTTAAAAATCGATAAAAAACGCATTTTTTTAATCGAAAAACTTTTTAAAATCGATTAAAAAATAACGTGTTTTTTAAATCGGTAAAAACTTTTTAAAATCGATAAAAAACGATTTTTTTAAATCGGAAAGATTTTTTAAAGTAATTTTTGAGTTATTAATGGTCGTTAATATAAAGGACTAACGATGCAAGTGATCGTTTGGTTAGGACTAACGGTGCCATTAAGATAACGAAAAAGATAACGGCAGTTAGCGATAAGGACTGACAGCGACTACGGTAGTGATTTGGAGCAACCACTGAGACGAACGGTGTAATTTACTCTATATTATATTACTGTAAGAGTTAATTTCATTTTTGGTCTTTGTGGTATGGCAAATTACATATTTGGTTCCTAAAACTTTAAAAGTGCACTGAACATCCTTATTTTGAAGTTTTCGTTACTACAAGGACCAAAAATGCAACATAAACTTTAAAATAGGGACGTCCAGTGCACTTTTAATGTTTTAAGGACAAAATCTACAATTTGACCATACTATAGAGACCAAAAATGCAATTAACTCTTACTTTAATAATAAGAGTCTTTAGTGAAATGGATATACTATAAGGAGCTTTTTATCAAGGCTATAAAGGAAGGTTTAAGGTAAAGATACTCTTTAACCTTCTCATTTCGCTTTGACAACACAATTTTTGTCGGTTGTTGTTTCATATTTTAGACATTTTTAATCGTTTGACTTATTAATTTTATATTTTTCCGTACTTTCGGGTTTATAGTTTTTTGACATAAATATATGTATATATATATATATATATATATATATATATATATATATATGTATATATAGGGTCACGCTCAATGCGAGAACCATTATTTTGTCTGAACTTTCTGAACCACTTTGGACCAATAAGAATTTAGTAATATTAAATATTTTATTTAAATGAAAAGGGTATAATAGTAAAACTTATTTTTACTTTCTTTTTGATTTTTTTTTTATTAAAAACGTATTATTTAACTCTTAAAATTCCGGATTTTATTTTTTTTTTAGCATGTATGTTTTCAAAAAAAATCTCAAGTGCATATATGTTTTTTTTAACAAACATGTTTTTTAGAAAAATCAAGTGCATAGGTGTCTTTTTTTTTAATATAGTAAATTTACATGTGTTTCTTGCATTTAGACGTCAAATTTATTTGCTTAAAATGGTAATTGCATAAATGTTTCAAGTGTACATTAGTTGATTATCGAAATTTGTGATCAAAAACATAAAAATACACATGTAGCCTCTAACAATTTGTAACAAACCAAGAACACATATAGTATACACAAAAGTTAATATTCAATAAAATGCAATTCATGTACAAGTATTTTGTTAAATATAAATGTGCACGCCGTTTAAAACATGTGTGCACTCTCCACTTTCTCGTCCAATAACATGTGTGCACGGCTTCGATAGCATATATGCACGGCTTCGATAGCATATATGCACGGCTTCAAGAACAATTTTGCACGCCATCTGAAAGCTTAAGTGCATCAATATTGATCATCTTTATCACACGGTTATTCATATGATTGAGTCATTCCTATGAAATAATATACAATAACAAAAAAAATTAGTTGTATCAAATTATAAAACTATGTGATAAAATAAGCTTAATCAACTCTAACCAATAACAACCAACATAGTTTACTAATCGCATATACAATTGCATATACGCTTCAAAACAAAAACTAAAAATTAAATATTTAAATTACATTTGTATTTATTCTATTCCTTTTTTACAGCAATTAAAAAATCCCGATAAACATACTCCATATTAACATATATGTACCTTTTTCTAACTCACATCGGTCTATCTCGTCTAATTGCATCTAATAACCATTTAAACTAAAAACACTACTTGACCACCTTTAATAAACACCACTAATTTTGTTAATCACCACGCCACCCATTTTTACAAAAGCCCAATAGATACATACACGCATTGCATTCCTAATCATCATTAGCACATTAAACTTTTGGCTAGTTTAATACAATAGGAAACCAATAAAATAAAAAAGAGAACCTGGAAAGGATAGACCATCGTCGTCCGGCCGCAGACGCCGTTATCCTAATCCAACCGCTGCCAACGAATCTCTTGCACATATTCATTACCATCACGGACAAGCTCATCCAACCGCTGCTCATCAAAGAGTTTTTTCATATTCAAATTCCCGCAATATGTTTTGCAATCAACGAATCTCTTGCACATATTCATTACCATCACGGACAAGCTCATAATGCTCACGCTCCAAATATGATTTCTGGGTTATCAACGATGACTTTTCATGCTCAAGATTCAATCTTTAAATTTCGTACTTTTGCTTCAACTCAAGAAACTCCACCTCAAGGCTTTGAAGCCTATCCTTAGTCAAACAGGTTTAAGTTAAGGAAGAACCAGCCGCTTCGGCATGCCTAATTAAAGAATGATAATTAAAAAAAAAGAAGATCATAATGGATCTGACAAACGGACTACAAAGACCAACCCTCAGACTCAAGTCTCCTAGCCGGAGCGACAATAACAATCAAGTAGGCCCTTCGAGAAGCAGGATCTAACGGATCATAAACCTGAGACCAGACTCAAAAATCAAGGAAACACCCCTGATATGCGTCTTCAAGATAGGATCACTTTCCAGTAAGAAGAAAGAAATCAAAAACCCGAAAAGGAAGGAATATCGGACAAGTAGAAACCATATACCTCTGACAAGTGCCTTGCCCTACCAGAATATCTTGCACTCCTCTTCATACTCTTAAACCGATGAGTATCACCTTCTACCGGACTACTATCATCGTCATCTGAAAGAAAGATAGTAGGGTACACAACTTTTAAGGGGGTATAATAAACCTCAATATCAAAAGAATCACTATCTTTACTCAGAACAGGGGTCTTACCATCCTCGGAGACACCAACAAGCAAAGAACCCGATTTTCTGTTCCAAGCAACTAAGGACATCAAATCTTCTTCGCTCTCCCCAGGATCATTAAGAACCTGCGAGGATTCATGAGCAAATTCACCCCCTGATAAACAGGCCCTAGGACGAGTTAACACCTCGCCAAAACCAAAGTCGAAAGAACCAACTCGAGCAAAACCGTTACCACTTGACGAACCTTCACCAACATTACTAAAAGCTAAGTATTCACGAAGTCACGTTATCACCGAAGGAGGAACATGTCGATTGGCACCGACATTAAGAACAAGAAATCAAGAGTAAATTCGGAAAAGACAACAACGTAATTCCTAAAATGACCTTCATAACCCAAAGTGGTGATATCAAAATCACAAAAGAAGGTCGCAAAAACCATCCTTCTAGAAAAACTCCACCACAAAAAGAGAATGGAAAGAGATATGGACAACTAACCTATGAAATCCTATAACATTTATTCATCCAAAGAGTCCTCGGAATCAAAATAAGGGGTGTCAGAGCTCATCTCTCTAAAATAGTATAAGAAAATGCAAAATAAAAGGTGGAAACAGGAGGTATTTTCTCACTTAAATACCGAACCCACTAATAAACATTTCCCAACATTTTGCGGAAACCAATCAACCCTAACACTTAGGAAAAAGCTAAGGCAGTTGAAGCGATTGACACTTAGGAAAACATGCGTCATGCAATTCAAAATGATTAGCCCAATAATCAAGAAAGAGAGAGAACATTGACTACTAGAAAACGGCTATCCAGTCAAGCATTAGATATAATGAACCTGAGTCATATGCCTGAAGGATACAAGCTATACATTCGTAAAACAAGGAAAAAACCATGATAACTCATCATGGCACGAGTCCATCATCACATTTCCCCAAAGAGAAAAGTTTTAGACTATATTTACAGGTAAGATCATAGTCTAAAAATTGAGAGGAAAAACTAAAAGAAAAATTCTATCAACACATTTCCCTAAGTAGTCAAATACACTAATGGACCGGAGGACTTAATATCGTATAGGAACTCTAACCCAATCGGCTAAGGTCCATACGCTCAACCCAGCCCCAAAAAGTAACACATCATGAACACACCTTGGAAAGGAACTCCCAGGCCAAGCATAAACCCCTGCCTTGCACAACTAGGCAACGACATTTCTGGGAATCAGGCACGTGCCACTACCTTATTTTCTTAGAGGTAGTGTTGCAATCGTGCGTGGATCATTCCATGCATCTAGACAGACCCAGGGAAACACGCCATGTGTCATCCCTATCTCCCCCGTTGGATGTTCACCATGTGGACCATCCTAGAAACATCAGCGGATTCTTAGGGAGGGGACGAAACCATTGGGTCATCCTTATAAATAAAAGGTCCATTCCAACTATTGAACCGACATACATACACTCACACACACATTACCTACTCCGGAAGTGTTATCCCAACTCGTGATTCTGATCGCACCTCGAGCTCCTTACCGAACGTAGGAAACCAAACTGGATAGCCATCTCAACCCATCAATACGTACCTTATGTAAACAATAAGCAACACGAAAGTGCAAAGGATAACGGTGTAAAGATATATTGGGCTTCAAGGTAATATTCAAGAGAAAGATTGTTAAAATGTTGATACTTTGTGTGCAATCCTACAAAGATTTGATTAGAATATTTCACAACAACTTGGATTGCAACTTGGATGGTATGTCATGCGTGATGTCACAAGTCAAGAAAGTTACCTATAAAAGGAAGCATTCGTTGTTTCATTTCATCTTCCTATCCCATTCACTTTTAGAAACGTATCTTTTATTGCCCGTGTTTTTTACCCTATTGGGGTTTTCCATGTTAAATCCATGTGTCATCTTTTATTGTATTTCATATTTAAGTTGCGGTTTTGTTTCAATTCAGTATCACTTTTTTTAACAAATGTCAAAAAAGAAACAGGTGAGTGGAATAAGAGGTTGAAGAAAGAGAAGCGGGTAGTATTAAAGGTTAAGGAAGTAATAAGAAGGTGGAAAAGGACATTGTCACCTTCACATGTCTGGCATGTTTCTCACTTAACGCGCTTATTTGACGACCTTCAAGTTTTTGAACCAATAGCACGCAAAAACTCAAACGTCAACATAAATTTCTCATTATTTATTAATATCGATTAATATTCGATATATATATATTTGTTGAACGAAATATTTTACCTTCTTTAACTGACATGATGTTGTTTAAACTTAACTATTGATATCATGTTATAAAAATTATGTGTGTTTGATAGCATGTAATCACCCTTGAAAACATGATTTTCAAAATATCCTTATTTAAACTATAAAAAGGAATTACATGTGTCGTCGCTATATGTAAAATCTCATGTATTTTTTTCATCTTACAATAACTTATGGGTCGTGCATTCATTTTAATATTTATATTATTGTTAATAATAATTTCACTAATATTTAGCTTTTAAATCCGTATATGCCATTAGTAAATTCTTACTTAATCTAATAAATAGAAATAAAGTAAGTCGTTCATATATGTACAATATATCCTCTTATAATCATTTATATATTAAAAAAATTGTGCTTTTATTTTGATATTTATAATTCAGTGCATCTACATTAATTTAATATACAATAATAATAACATTTATTAATAACAACAACATATATGTTTTTTAGGGTTTATCTGACAAGCAACGTACTTTGCCAAATGTACCGATCTAGTACGCGTACTTTTTTTTGTTCCACTTAATGTAACGAACATTCTGTTTTTGTACCAATCTACCCCATGAAACTTGTTTAACTGGCACACAAAAAATTTTTGCCCATTTTTGCACGTTTTTATCCGTTTTTACACATTTTCGTCAGTTTTTAAATGTTTTTGCACGTTTTCGCACGTTATCACACGTTTTCATCCGTTTTTGCACGTTTTCGTTCGTTTTCGCACGTTTTAAATCGCTTTCGCAAGTTTTGAATGTTTTGCCCGTTTTGCATGTTTCATCCGTTTTGCCCGTTTCGTCCGTTTTGCACATTTTCACACGTTTTGCATGATTTCATCCGTTCTACACGTTTTGTTCGTTTTTACGCATTTTCATTCGTTTTTACATGTTGAATGAAAATGTGTAAAAACGATAAAAAAACGTGTGAGAACGGATGAAAAACATGCTAAAACGTGTGAAAATGTGCAAAAACGGACGAAAACGAGCACAAACGGACAAAAGCGTGTGAAAATAAAAGTACGTTATATTAAGTGGGACAAAAATAGTACGCAGACTAGATCGGTACATTTGAAAAAGACGCTATTATACAACCAAAACCTTTAATAAAAATGTCGTGTATGATGCATAGCGGTTTCCAAACTTTTTCCAGTGGCGGTCATTTTGGGTAGAATGGAACAAAAGCAGAAAGTTCGTTACATTAAGTGGAACAAAAAAAGTACGCGTGACTAGATCGGTGCACTTGAAAAGTACATTCTTATCACTACCAAAACCCTTTTTTTAAATATAAAGTCTAAAGAGTATCTATCTGATAATAAAGTTCTAAAGATGTAAATAAACTTATCATTTTGCGTGTTTTCTTACTATATTTATAAAATAAAAAAAAAAAACAATATATATATATATATATATATATATATATATATATATATATATATATATATATATATATATATATATATATATCCTTCCCAAAGTGAATAATTTCATATATATCATTTGTCCAAGATTTTTATGTACATATTATAATAGTTTTTATGATATATATGCAATTTTGCATTTTCAGAAAGATATATATACAAAAGCCAAAAAAAAAGTAAAAAACATAAAGATGCTTAATAACTTTCTTACATTTGGTTTTATTAGTTATCCTATCATCTTTATAGTTTTTTTCATATAAAACCTATACATGTTTTCAATTCATATTTATTTTGTTGTTTAAAAGTTTAAATTAGTGTCCAAATTCAAACAATTACTCCACTTTTATTTGCCAATCAAAATACTCAATTTAAAAATCAAACTCTTACTTAATAGAAAAATCCATCTTCCGATTTTATATCATCTCTTATATAGAGAATGGATCCACTAAGAAGAAAAAATAAAAATAAGAAAAATAAGAAATATTTTTAATCACACAGTTTAAATTAAGAAGGAGAATTTTATGAAAAATGCATATATTTGTATAAGTGCATCTGAAATGTACGGTTGTAGTTATTTCTTATTCATCTCATTTTACTTTTATTTCTTATTTAATCTTTACTCCTCTTATATATACATAATCTTATTTGATAAAAGATTTTAACTCGGTACATATACCGTTATTTTTTTTAGAACGATACCACACTTGAAATACGACCGTCGAGTTAAACCATCCAAACGGGCAGGCTTCGAAACTCGAACCAATAAGAGAGACCCACGAAAGAAAGCCTTTAAAACTCACGGCTTCACACTAAGAAGAAAATTCGGATTTTCTCTGTCTCTTACAAGACTCGAACCTAAGTAAAACCTTTCCCGAAGCTCCAAAAAGAAATGAGGTGGACAACTCAGCTATTAAAACGAGGCACTTTACTTTGCTTACCAACAAATTCATGCTTACCAAAAATTAGGTGAACAAAAATTTCGAAAAAAAAAAGAATTTCGAAAAAAAATTCAAAAAATAGTTTTGAAAAATTAATTTCGAGAAAAAAAGTATTTCGAAAAAAATTCAGAAAGGGTAAAATGGTAATAATATGGTTATAATACTTAAAGAAATACAAAAATGTCAACTTTAATGTCTAAAAAAGTTATTTTTTTAATTCGCTACACAGAACTGCCATATTTGATAAGTATAATGCTTTAAAAGGTTATTAATCCAAAATTTTAAAATAGATATTTTATGTGTGTTAGTGATTAGTATGTATAAAGTGATAATGGGTGATGAGTCAACTTAATATATGTATACGTGTACTTCAAATAAAGCCTTCTAAGAGAGTTAAAGTGTTTTGCTTTATATATTTAACGATAGATATTAAGCCTTATTAAAGTTTGTTTTAGAAAACAAGAATATTTTTCATGTTTTATTAAAAGTCTTAATACTTTAAGGTTTAATTATAGATGAACAATTTTGAAAGCTTTCTCCTTTTAGTAGTATGACAAGGTGAATCATAAGTTGTGTGTACCACAGCTCGTTGCAACTTTTGATAGATGGGTGACGTGCAAATGTGGAAAAAGATCGATACGAAGTTGAGGTCTTTTCCCTTCAATTGGAACATGTTGTTTCTTAGTCGTAGACGTATCTATACCTACCCGCAATGACACACTTATAATTTCTTATCTAAATTTGTTTACATCAAACTGTTATCGATGTATTCATCATTTAACATCACAAACGTTCAATAAATTGTTACTGGGAGTTTTGAGGAAATAGGTGACGCGTTCAGTTTCAACTTCTAGTTAAAAATTAATAAAACATGTATTTATTGTTTTGGGCAGAGCATTCAGGAAGAAGTTAGTCGCCACAAAAAAATGTACGATGTCAAAGCTTTCTCGCTAATTTAAACCTTCTGAGGGATTTGTTAATATCAAAATTTTCAGTTGAATTATTATTGATAGGATTTTTCTAATTTGTGGTTTTGGGGCACCAGTTAAACGCACCAAAAAAAAACTCATGGACTTATGAAAAGGGACTCATAGACCCACACACAAAAATAACTTTTGTGTAATGTGCTTAACTCTTAACTTGCCCAAAGCAAGTTAGAAAAACTCTTATTATTATTATAGTAATAGTATGACTAAGATGTGTGTAACATGTTTAGCAAATGTATATGTGTTTCTAACTTTGTATCTATAATTATACAAAGTATTACTCCCTTAATTGTTTATAGACAAAAAACACACAATTTAATAACATTATTGTTATGGCTTTTTCTTTTTATTTTTGCAAAATAACAATTTTATTTTTAATTAATTAATTTTAACTTTTTAAAGTTTATAATAAGAAGTAATATGATGAACTTAATTTATATTTCTTATTTATTATTGAAAATAAACAACTAACTTGGGGATAATAAATGCTTTATCATGACACCTTGTCCTCTTACAAACACTACAACTATAGTGTTTAGATCCTAGCTTAACCTGTTTATCCTTTCCAAACACGTGAGTACATATGATAGTGTTTAAAGTCAATAATGCAGAAAGTTAGCTCCAATTTTATCTCTTTCATTATTTATTCCCCTTAATCTACCACATTCAATGATTTTATATTTGAGGTAAAATTAATATTAGCTAGGTTTTTACTTTCATATTTGACTTTATATGTATTTGATAAATTGATTTGATTGAAATTTTGAAACAAATTATTATTTTCATAACCCGAGTGCTTATTTTAAGTAGCTCATAAGTACTTTTTTATAAGCAGAAAATAATAAGCAATCCAAAAGTATGAATACTGTAATAAGATTCTCATCCCTTTTGTTGGTAGTTCAGTCGTGTTTTGATCACAACAAACCAACCATGTGAACTAACCCTGTTTAGACCCAAGCTTAACTTGTTTATTTTCCTATCGTTTATGGAATTGCCACCTCTAATTTTGTTTATATAATTTCTATGTCTCAGGAAAATGGAAGTTGTATCTACAATCCTTGGTCCTGTTGTGAATGTTTTGACGAATCATATTACGCAAAAGTTGAGAAACCTCACTTCCTACGCCGATCGTGTGAAGGAAATGAAAGACAAAATGAAGGTTTTGGACGGTCATAGAGTTGATAACGACGAGCATTTGAGAAGAAATCGTGAAAACAATAAAGAGATACCTGCTCGTGTACGGGGTGGTTGGAAGAAGTAGAAAACATCAAGAAAGAAGTTGAAAATATTCCAAGTAACGACATTGGATGCTTTAATGTCAAAAAGAAGTATCTAGCAGGAAGAAATGCATTGAGGGTTATCAAGGATATCGACCGTCTTATTACAGAAGAGTTCTGACATCATCTGGAGTGATGCCCAAATACCTCTTGGAAGAGTCGATTCCAAACGCCCAACATCAACATCAACATCAGGTGGAAATACTCAAATTGTGTTCAAGTCAAGAGATAAGATATTCGATGATGCATTGAAGTTCCTTCAACAAGATGATGATAAGACTCGGTGATAGCCTTGTGTGGAATGGGTGGTGTGGGAAAACCACGCTGATGAAACAACTGAAAGAGGCTGCAAATGATAACAAGATGTTTAATTGGATCGTGGTTGTAGTTGTTGGGAAAAGTCCCAACTTGTTTAAAATTCAGAAGGTCATAGCAGCGCACACAGGCGAATCTCTAACCGAAACTGATGAAACACTAAGGGCAACTATCTTTCTAAAAGATTTAAAGAGTTTTCAGAGCGTAAAGAAAAGAGTCTGGTTATATTGGACGATGTGTGGGAGAAGATTAAACTCGAAGATATCGGATTAGCGAGTCCTTTGCCAAATGGGGTCAAGTTGTTGCTCACATCACGGGATGTAAATATTTGCCGACAGATTGCAGTTGATGCTAATTCTGCTCTTGAAGAAGTTGAAGTTGATGTCTTGGAGGAAGAGGAAGCACGGGATTTCTTTTGTCAAATCGCAGGGATTTCAGCCGAACATGATCGTGATCTCTATGATATAGGACGTGAGATTGTCAAAAAATGTGGTTGTTTGCCGTTTGCCATCAAACTCATTGCCGGAAATCTTAAATGTCAAAAGGACAGGGTGTATGGAGACATACACTCAAGTGTTTGAAGAATAATGATCTTGATAAGAATGTACAAGAAATTATTGAGATAAGCTACAAGAATTTAAAACGAGAAGAGGATAAAGCGATTTTCCTGCTTTGTGGCTTGTTCCCGAGGACTCTAATATCCCGATAGAAGATCTCACAAGATATGCATGGGGATTAAAACTTTTAAACAAAGTTTCTACTATGGAAGATGCTAGAGACAGCACACAAACAAGTGTGAGCAATCTCAAAAATGCATATTTGTTGATGGATGGTGATAGTCGTCACTGTGAGTGTGTGAAAATGCACGATCTTGTGCTTGCATTTGTTGTGGGTACTGTTTCTAAAGGTGGCAAGGATGGATGTTGGATCATTCACCATGAAGATGATTTCTCAAAGTTGAGTGAAGCTAATAATATGAGCCAGTCTTGCAAGCAACTTTCGTTAACATGCAAGGGCATGTCTGAGTTTACTAGTGAATTTAGGTTTCCAAACCTTTCACTTTTGAAACTTATGCACGGAGATGAGTCACTAAGGTTCCCTCAAGACTTTTATGTAGGAATGGAGAAGCTTCAAGTTATAGCTTTTGAGAAATTGGAGTATCCACCGGTTCCAGCATCATTTCAGTTCTCAGCCAACCTTCGAACTCTTTGTCTCCATGAATGCTCGTTGATGTTTGATTTAACTTGTATTGGAAATCTTTCGAATCTGGAAGTCCTTAGCTTTGCTAACTCTGGCATTACAACCATACCTTCCACACTCGGAAATCTGAAGAAGCTAAGACTACTGGATGTAACAGGTTGTTACAATCTTGTTATAGATGACGGTGTCTTGAAAGGCTTAGTGAAACTTGAAGAGCTTTATATGATAACTTCTGATGATTCTGCATTCTGCCTCACAGACAACAACTGTAGTGAAGTTGCAGAGCGTTCAAAGAACCTTTGTGCATTAGAATTTGAATTTATTGGTAACAATGCTCATATGAAGAACATGTCTTATGAGAAACTTAAAAGATTCAAGCTCTCAGTGGGATGTAATTTTACAGAAGTTAGAGAACACTGGTGCACACAGATCAAGTTGACATGCACTCATATGAAAACAGCTTGAAGCTGGTCACCAACAGAGAAGAACTACTGAAATCTAAAATCAACGAGCTGTTTAAGATCACAGATGCACTTTATCTACAAGTGAATGATATGAATACTCTTGAAGATGTTGATGTGGAATTCCGCATCCCGGCATCCTCCTCGAAACTCTTCGTTTTACAATTTAAGAATCCTTGTAGTTTCACAATGTGCAGAGTTGAAATACCTTTTCACACCGAGTGTTGCAACAAGTTTGTCAAAGCTTGAGTATCTGGATATTTCTGGATGCCCTATTATGGAAGCAGTCATACATACTGAGAATAATCGATCCGATATAATCAAGTTTTCCAACTTAAAGTATCTCAGGTTGGATAGGCTACCAAATCTGTTGTGTTTCTGCAATAATGATAATGTAATTGAGCTACCATGTCTCGTGGAGTTGCAACTTGAAGGCCTTCAGAGTTTTACAAGCATTTATCCCAGTGCATCATCTTCTGTGTCGAGTAATATTTCCAGTGTGCAATCTTTCTTTCATGAAGAGGTAAGTCTGTGTTTTATTTTAACAATGTTTTATGCTAACAGTGGTTCAAAAAGTGGTGAGTATCTAATGAATGAACACATATTTTTACTTTGCAGGATGCGACTCCTAAGCTGGAGAAACTGGTTGTTTCTAATATGGAGAATTTGAAGGAGATATGGCCTCCTCAGTTTAGTATTAGTAATCTTTGCCAATTGGGAGAGCTTACGGTCGAGGGTTGTGGTTCCATTGAAGTCTTGTTCAACATGAACTTTGGTGAAACTGAACAACTTAGCAGCAGCTTGAGAAGCATGGAAGTGAAGAGATGTGATAGTCTTGTGAAGCTTTTTCATGCAATCCATTTCCATTCTTCAATAATCTACAAGAGCTTAAAGTTGAAAGTTGTGGTTCCATTCAAGTGTTATTTAACACTGATTTGGGACGTGCTGGTAAAAGTGAAGAACAGGTTTGTAGCAGCAGTTTGAGAAGCATTAAAGTGTGGGGATGTGATAGTCTTGTGAATCTTCTCCCAAGCAATCCAATGCCATTATTCAATAATCTAGAAGAGCTTGAAGTTAGATGGTGTGCTTCCATTGAAGTGATATTCGACATCGACATGGGATGTGTTGGTGAAATGGATAAAGTTAGCAGCAGCAGGTTGAGAAGCATTCATTTGGAGGATTAGGGAAGCTTAGAGAGGTGTGGAGGATAAAAGATGCTGGAAATAACTTGATTCATGGATTTGAAGCTGTTGAAAGCATATTTATTAGAGATTGTGAGAGGTTTGAAAATTTAATCACACCTGCCACAACCAATTTTGATATGAGAGCACTCAAAGAAGTTACAATTATTAGATGCGGCAGAGAAAGCGAGAGAAAGAATGAATTGGTTGAGAGTAACCAAGATCAAGAGAGGTACTTAACAAATTTTGATTGTGACCTCTTTAAATTACTTGAATGTTATTTATTATTTTTAAATAAATAAAATAATAATATTAGGTTACTTATTATTTTTAAAATAAATAGAAAATATTATTAGAACTATAATTGTGGCTTTCTTTTTTTGATTTTTAATTTGACCTTCTCATGTCTTAAATAGTATAACGAATAATATATTGAAAATCATTTATATAGAAGAAAAGAAAAGAAAATCCAACTATTTCTACGTTGTTATTTCTTTCTCATGCATATTCAAATATTCCTTAGATTATTATTATTATTATTATTATTATTTTTTAAAAATTATAACATTTGTGGTTGTAATATGTAGATTAATGTTTTACCCACATCGAGGGACGAAGTGAATGATGGTATTTCTAAAGTTGCACTCCCATCCTCTCTATTACCCACTTTCCATCACCTTCATGAACTTTATTTGTGGGACTATAAAGATGTGGAGGTGGTCTTTGAGATAACGACTCAAGTAGTAGAGAATCACCTCACAATACTCAACAACCACCAATACTCCCCTATCTTGAAGAATTGTAGTTGTAGGATATGGGAGGATGAGTCATGTGTGGAAGTGCGATTGGAATGAATTCTTAATTCTTCAAAAACCACAGTCACAGTCCTCATTCCATAACCTCACAACCATAACAATGCACTGGTGCAATAGCATCAAGTACTTGTTTTCACCTCTCATGGCGAAACTTCTTTCCAACCTAAAGAAAGTTGATATAGAGTCTTGTGATGGTATTGAAGAGGTTGTTTCAAACAGAGATGATGAAGATGCGTCAATATAAAACACCACACCACCACTTCTTCCCTCATTTAGACATTCTTGAGCTTAAAAACTCAAAATTTCAAGTGTATTGGTGGTGGTGCCAATGGTATATCTCTTGATATTCATGACAAACTTAAGGTATGTTTCCTATATATTTAGTGACTAAAATAAAGGTTGGTTAATTTTGTTAATATTATTAGCTATATTTTATAATTAAATTCTCGTTTTTTTCAGTTATCTTCTTGGTCCTTATGCCAATATGCTAGAGAGATAAGTATAACAGATTGTGATGCATTGTCAAGTGTGATTCCATGGTATGTTGTAGGACAAATGCAAAAGCTTGGTGTGTGAAAATAAAAGATTGCAAATCAATGACAGAGGTGTTTGAAACTCAAGAGATCAACAGCAAGAGTGGTACTGATAGCGGAAAGTCACTTCCAAGGCTAGAATACGTTACGATGCTCAAACTTCCAAAACTAAAGATCTTGATAATTCATAGTTGCAACCTTTTGAAACATATATTCACATTTTGCACTCTTGAAAGCCTCATGCAACTCGAAGAACTAGAGGTAAAGGATTGCAAGGCAATGGAAGTCATTGTTAAGAAAGAAAGTGGAGAGCTAACAACGACATCCGATGTGGTGGTCTTTCCTCATTTGAAGTCCCTTATACTAGTCGATCTACCAAACTTTGTGGGTTTCTTTGGGGAAGAATGAATTCATATGGCCAACATTGGAAAAGGTTGTGATTGGTGAATGCCCACAAATAACGGTGTTCACTTATGGTCAATCTACACTCAAGCTTAAGTTCATAAATACAAGCTTAGGCAAACATAGTGTTGAATGCGGCCTTAAATGTGACCACCACCGCATAAGGTATTATTTTTATTTTAAATAAAAAGAAAAACCATGTCGGGTTCTTTTCTAGACTCGGGCCTTGTGTGTATAACTTAATATTTTTATAAACTTCTAAGTATTAGAGTCATAACCTTATTAATAATTGTATTCTTCATCAAAATTACACAGTAATTATTGGATCGAAAGTAATATGATTAGCAAATATCAACGGTTTAGTTATGTATGTGATCCCCAAAACCCAACGGTTGTACAATCATGTAGAGCCTTTTGGCTTATTTTACTCGAAGTTTTTTGTTTTTTTTTTTTTTTTTTTTAATCATTGAACCAACTTATATGTACAATTATCTCGACATAAGCTTGTGTGTTTTTTGACCTTGTAGTCCTGATTACAGAGTTATGAAAGTACAAGCTCATACCGCCCTACTACTATGGAACGGTTGCCTTGGTCTTATCATAATTTGATCGAAGTGGATATGGTTAACACCAGTGGTGGACAGACTCTTTTTTCATCCGATAAGCTGCTACAACTGCAAAAGCTTGAAACTGTCCATTGTAGTAGATGTCGGGACATTGAGCAGATATTTGATTCACAAACTGTTGCTGAAATTCCAAACTTGAGACAAGTGGACTTGGAGAGGTTATCTACTCTCAAGTATATATGGAAGAGCAAGCAGGGGATAGTATTAAAGTTTCCAAACCTAACAAGACTGTCTATTGATAGATGTCACTGTTTAGAATATGTTTTTACATGTCCCATGGTTGGTAGTCTATTGCAACTCCAGGAACTACATATAAGGGTGTGGAAGTATGAAGGTAATTGTGAGGGAGAAGAAGAAGAATGTGATGCCATAGTGAATGCTATTGTGGTGTTTCCTTGTCTAAAGTCCTTAAAACTTGGTCTTGAAAGTCTCGAGGATTTTGGTTAGGAAAGGAAGCTTTTGAATTTCCATCATTGGATACCTTGAAATTAGATTGGTGTTCAAAATGACGGTTTTCACCAAGGGAGATTTGTCTGCTCCAAAGCTATATGCAATTAGTACACGGGGTAGGAAGTATAATATACACAACAGGCTGAACTCGTTATAAAAAACTTTACCAAAAGTGGTAAAAGGTGAAAATATGTCTTACCATAAGAAAGAGGGACTAAATCTGTAAAAGTTATTGTTCTTATGCTTCACAACTCCTTCATTTTTGAAACCATCATGTGATCTGCTTTTCAGGCAAGTTGTTCAGTTAATGTTCGTATCTGCATAATGAACTCAATTTATATTAATTTGAAGTTAATTAATTTAGGGTTTATGTTAATTGGTGTGTATTAGATTAATAGGTGTACTCCGGCAGAATCAGGATCTCAGGCCAACTGCCACTGCTACGGATGATGTTCTCTCAAACACGTGATCTGTTTTCAGGCAAGCTGTTCAGGTTTTGTTTGTATTTGAATAATGAACTCAATTTATATAGGATTAAAGGTAATTAGGAATTTTTAATTTGAAGTTATTAATTTAGGGTTTATGTTATAGATTAATTGGTGTTACCTGAATGTTTTTATTAAAGGTGGCAAAATAGGTAGGTCTGGTTGGGTTTGGATCTCGGGTCTGGATGGTTTGGGTCTATATAGGTTCGGGTCTAGATGGGTCTTCTAGAAACAGGGTCTAAATGGGTTTTGGTCCAGTCGACAATATTTTTTATTTTTTATTTTATTTATTTTTTGAGTAAAAGATGAAAAGTAAAAAAAAAAAAATTAAAAAAAAAATGACCTGCTAGATCAGATACCCAAATTGCCATTGCACTTTATATCAAATACCCAAATAGACCCATTTATAATATTTAGAGAGACCCAACTAGACCCATCTTAAACCAATGGGTCTCAAATTGCCACATCTGTGTTAGTGATTCATATATTTTGAATTCTATTGGATTCATGTTCTAATAAAATGATGCGTAATGTGTCTTGATAAGAGAAGTTAAAGAGTAATGATGCGGTAATTGCAATGTTTTTAGTTGATTGGAGCACTTTTGGTGTTGTTCATAAGCTATAACATGTGTTTTTATTGGCTACTTATTTACATATTTGAATATCACAATTTGGTAAAGGGTGGAAAAGTGTGCCTTTACTCTTTTAGGATAATTTCTTGCTTTTAGAAGTTGGAATGGAATGACCTTCGTTACAAGATATAGGCTTCAAACAAGATAATCAAACCTTTTCCTAGTACCACATACAAGATAAACGAAACAGGGGAGGAACGAATTAAGTCGACTAACTGCAAAGAAAACGTGTAGTTAGCACCTGCTTTAGCGTCCTATATTAAGGAATGTTCTGTACCAACCTCATCTACTGACTTGATTATACTCGGCAGTAAACTAGTGAATCAAGGTGTGATTAACAAGAGATCAACATCAAAAGGAATAGTCAACTTCCTTATTATCTTAGAAATATTCCAGTTATATTATTAGACTTGAAATGTTAGAGACGTATTTAAAGGTATAAATTTCTGAAAACGTCACTGTAACTGATGATAGAGATCAAATTGTAATTTTACTCGAGTTATAATTATGTGTGTTTTTGCATCGTCATGAACCAAAATTAGGTACCTAAATTTCTTCCTGACGGTTACCTTTTTCCGTCTCTCATATTTACAAAATGTGTGCTTTTGCAGAAAGTTCAGAGGTTGCAACTGGTGGTCTTCATAATGCTATGCCTGAATTCTTGGGAAGTATGGGCATAAAAGTTGGTTTAAGACAAGCAGATTCTGTACATTCTGTTGTTCCAGAGGAGTTTGAGAGAGGTATGAACGTGCCCAAACAGCAGTTATGGTTCGCATTTGTCACAGTAACCAATTCAAATGTAACAAGAAAATGGGGGCATCTGCTGAACAAGTGGGAAGAGTTGCTAAAAGTATGAGATATGCGTGGTGATTTTATTTTGTGTTGGTGCAAAATGGTTGTTTAGGTGGTGCAATCATGAGGCTGCTTGATGTTGCTATGTTTTCTCCATCATTTGTAGCTATATACGATTGTCTTCTCTTGGATATTCGTAGATGCACGAATTTACAACTTTTTGATGTTGAGGTGCCTGGATGACTCCAGTGATGAGCAAGAAAAACGTATGTCGGAAAGCCTTGTTGAACTTATGATATTTGTTGCTTATTTACTCTAATAACTTGTAATTCCTTTGAATGGTTTGAACAGCGGAAGCCACCGAGGGTGAAGAGAAAGAAGAGTAAGTTCTGAGAAGAGGAAGATGAAGAAAAATTGAAGACCAAAACAATCAAGGAAACAACATACGAATGGGAACGCTTGAACGATGTTAAAGCTATCTGGTTAAGAAATCCAGAGGTCGCCGAAGAAGAGTACACAAAGTTCTATCACTCTCTTGCTAAGGTGAATACTGATAATTTCTACTTGATGCTCAAAATTGGGTTCGGGTGGGTTAATTAATGTGCAAAATGGGTTTTGGTCAAAAGGTCCATTTTGGAACAATTTACGCTGGGCCGACTCCATGTGTTCTAAAATCTAAAAGCTTAAACCCGTGTGAACTGTTAAAGATAAAATATAGCTAAAATCACGTGCCATACATAAGTAAATAAGATGAAATTTGAGCCATGCAGTTGTAACAGTAGTGGCCTCAAGCTATGTCAGGATTTTGGTGATGAGAAGCCAATGGCATGGAGCCACTTCAACGCTGAAGGTGATGTTGAGTTCAAGGCCGTTCTGTTTGTGCCTCCCAAGGCTCCTACCGATCTATACGAGAGCTACTACAATGCCAACAAATCTAACCTCAAGCTCTACGTTAGAAGAGTATTTATCTATCGCTCTTATTGGTAAGTCTTTATCGTTCTTGTTTATAATGTGTTTGGCTGTATAAGGAATACATCATAATTGATAATTGTCTTTGGACATGGTTGCTAACATTTACTGTTCCATCAGGGTTTTGTTGATTCTCACTCCCTACCACTAAATGTTTCTCGTGAACATGCTTCAACAACACAACAGCTTAAAAACAATAAAGAAACTTATCGGGAAGACCCTTGACATGATTCACAAACTTGCTGAAGAGGACCCCTGATGAGGTTCACGACAAAGAAAAGAAAGGTACACATGCTGCATCCTAAACATTTGTTGCTCTCACCTCTAGCTGACCAATAATCATTGCAAATATTTGAACTATGGATCTTAAGTCATTATTACAGAACTCTCTTATCATATATGCATATTTATTGACTTTGATATTAATTTACTTGTTGCAGAGATCGAAGAATCAAAGGTTAATGATGAGAAGAGAGGCCAATAGCCCAATATACCAAGTTCTGGAATGAGTTTGGCAAATCAGTTAAGCTAGGTATCATTGAGGATGCTGCAAACAGAACCGTTTGGCGAAACTTCTCTGATTTGAGACGGTAAGTTCATTACTCTACCTGTAAATATTTTATGTTTACCTGCAAATCAGTTAAACAATTTTTAGATTGCCCATTATCTGATATGTGGATGTATCAACAAAGTGGTGACCCGTCCGACGTATTTTCTAAGCATGACCCATTAGACCAATGACCTGTTTGACCCGTTACCCACTTGACCCATGAAGTTATATTATTATCAGTTTACCCATCAGCGATTTAACACAAGCTAACTATTTGCAAGCAGGTACTATTTGCTGAGAAGGATGTAACTATAATCATTTGAGCATGACAGTAATGAAGCATACATTGTGGAACACTTCTCTTAATGTTTTTTAGAGTTTAAGATTGTTTTAGAGAGTACATGTTTTAGAGCATACTTGTTTTAGAGAAATGCAGGAAACTACTTGACCCATGAAGTTATATGATCATATTGTTCTTTTGATCTCGAACTGTTCTTTATATTGCAATTCTTTGTATTTTTGCAATGTTTTAGTTGTTTTGAATATTTTTACAGCTTAAAAAACAAAAAGGCAGAACTGAATGCTATTTAGAACAAGAACACCATGGAACAGTTGGCAATTGTTCCATACAATCTTGCCAAACTTGCTTAGTAACAAAATGTTTAGTTCTCCCATCATTGCATTTCCGACAGTATAGTCTTTATCACTATTCTGTAATAAAGGAAGTTGAATGCTATTTAGAACAAGAAATAATGCCATCCAACTAGTTGGCCATTTCCATCTTCCATTTTCTTCGTTGGGTATTTGAGCATATCTATAACACGATATAATACTTTTTGGTCAGATATTTTTGAGATTTATGCAGTATGAGGATCTAAATTGGATATTATAGATAGTAAGATGAGCGGGTTAGGTAACAGGTTAACATGGGTTCAGGTGGACATGGGTCATATTTTGATATCGTCTGGTCAGAATGGGTTGACATGAAAACACTTTTGTCCAGTTTCTAAATTTTCTTACATACAATTCATGTATTATTAGCAATGAATTACAACTTTGGCCAATAGTCTAAAACTTCAATTAATATTATTAGAAGGTTGTCCTAGTAAATGCATTAAAATCAGACTTTGGCCACCTTAAAACTGAAGTTATTAATTTAGGGACCCGTTTTATTAAAGACAAAATAGGTGGGTTGGGTCGGGTTTGGTTTCGGGTCATTTATGGGGAATACT
The DNA here is from genome assembly GCA_022545495.1 of Chrysanthemum lavandulifolium. Classification (NCBI taxonomy): domain Eukaryota; kingdom Viridiplantae; phylum Streptophyta; class Magnoliopsida; order Asterales; family Asteraceae; genus Chrysanthemum; species Chrysanthemum lavandulifolium. The sequence continues at coordinate 7,915,506 of CM040240.1, read as the reverse complement.
ATATTCGACCCATTGTATCCGTTGGGTAATTATTATATTTGAGATATTGTCATCCCAAATCGACTGTGTTAGTGATTCATTCCTATTACATATGTTTTTGAAAGTAGTAATCGTAAAATCTTGTTTTGATCCTTGAATATCACAATTTGGTAAAGGGTGGAAAAGTGTGCCTTTACTCTTTTAGGGATAATTTCTTGCTTTTAGAACGGGAATGGAATGACCTTTCGACCTTTTCCTTGTAAACGAAACAGGGGAGGAACGAATTAAGTCGACTAACTGCAAAGAAAACATGTAGTTAGCACCTGTTGTAGTGTCCTATATTAAGGAATTGTTCTGTACCAACCTCATCTACTGACAAGATTATACTCCGTAGTAAACTAGTGAATCAAGGTGTAATTAACCAGAGATCAACATCAAAAGGAATAGTCAACTTCCTTATCTTAGAAATATTCCAGTTATATTATTAGACTTGAAATAGTAGAGACGTATTTAAAGGTATAAATTTATGACAATGTCACAGTAATTGATGATAGAGATCAAATTGTAATTTTACATGAGTTATAATCATGTGGGCAATATGACTTTGAACTATAGTAATTTACCCCAAAATTTTTGTATTGTCATGAACTAAAATTAGGTACCTAAATTTCTTCCTGACGGTTACCTTTTTCCGTCTCTCATATTTACAAAATGTGTTCTTTTGCAGAAACTTCAGAAGTCTACATAGGTTGCAACTGGTTGTCTTCATAATGCTATGCCTGAATTCTTGGGAAGTATGGGCATAAAAGTTGGTATGAACGTGCCCAAATAGAAGTAACCAATTCAAACGTAACAAGAAAATGAGGGCATCTGCCGAACAAGTGGGAAGAGTTGCTAAAAGTATGAGATATGTGTGGTCTTTTTATTTTGTGTTGGTTCAAAATGGTTGTTTAGGTGGTGCAATCAAGAGGCTACTTGATGTTGCCATGTTTTCTCCATCACTTGCAGCTGTATACGATTGCTTCTCTTGGATATTTGTAGATGCACAAATTTACAACTTTTTGATGTTGAGGTGCCTGGATGACTCCAGTGATGAGCAAGAAAAACCTATGTCGGAAAGCCTCGTTGAACTTATGATATTTGTTGCTTATTTACTCTAATAACTTATAATTCCTTTGAATTGTTTGAGCAGCTGAAGCCACCGAGGGTGAAGAGAAAGAAGAGGAAGTTCTGAAAAGGAGGAAGATGAAGAAAAATTGAAGACCAAAACCATCAAGGAAACAACATACGAATGGGAACGATTGAACGATGTTAAAGCTAATCTCGTTAAGAAATCAGAGGTCGCGGAAGAAAAGTACACAAAGTTCTATCACTCTCTTGCTAAGGTGAATACTGATAATTTCTACTTGATGCTCAAAATTGGGTTCGGGTGGGTTAATTAATGTGCAAAATGGGTTTTGGTCAAAAGGTCTATTTTGGAACAATTTACGCTGGGCCACCTCCATGTGTTCTAAGTCTAAAAGCTTAAACCCGTGTGAACTGTTAAAGATAAAATATAGCTAAAATCACGTGCCATACATAAGTAAATAAGATGAAATTTAAGCCATGCAGTTGTAACGGTAGTGGCCTAGTTAGTGCTTTTGTATGTCAGGATTTTGGTGATGAGAAGCCAATGGCATGGAGCCACTTCAACGCTGAAGGTGATGTTGAGTTCAAGGCCGTTCTGTTTGTGCCTCCCAAGGCTCCTACCGATCTATACGAGAGCTACTACAGTGCAAACAAATCTAACCTCAAGCTCTACGTTAGAAGAGTGTTTATCTATCGCTCTTATTGGTAAGTCTTTATCGTTCTTGTTTATTATGTGTTTGGCTGTATAAGGAATACGTCATAATTGACAATTGTCATTGCAAATATTTGAGTTTTGAACTATGGACCTTAAGTCATTATTACAGAACTCTCTTATCATATGCATATTTATTGACTTGTTGCAGAGATCGAAGAATCAAAGGTTAATGATGAGAAGAGAGGCCAATAGCCCAATATACCAAGCTATGGAATGAGTTTGGCAAATCAGTTAAGCTAGGTATCATTGAGGATGCTGCAAACAGAACCGTTTGGCGAAACTTCTCTGATTTGAGAAGGTAAGTCCATTACTCTACCTGTAAATATTTATGTTTACCTGCAATCAGTTGAACAGTTTTTTGATTGCTCGTTATCTGATATGTGGATGTATCAACAACGTGGTGACCCGTCCGACGTATTTTCTAAGCATGATCCATTAGACCAATGACCTGTTTGACCCGTTACCCACTTGACCCTTGAAGTTATATTATTATCAGTTTACCCATCAGCGATTTTACACAAGCTAACTATTTATAAGCAGGTACTATTTGCAGAGAAGGATGTAACTATAATCATTTGAGGTATCTCTTTTATCCGAGTAGTTACTATTAGTTATCAATATGTGTTCAAATAAACAGCCTCGTATATTGTTATTGGAAGATGGTAATTATTGTTATTTTATTGCAGAGATTGGTGTGATGGAGTGACGAAGATGGTTTATGAGCATGACAGTAATGAAGCATACATTGTGGAACACTTTTCTTAATGTTTTCTTGAGTTTAAGATTGTTTTAGATAATACATGTTTTAGAGCAATGTTTGAAACTGATGGCTATTTTGGTATAGACACATTTTTTATAACATCCTAAAACAGAATACAGCTATTTTGATGGAAATCTCACCAAAATATTCAAGCCGAGTGCTGAAAGCTATGAATTATAAAATATTCAAACTGAGTTCTGAAAACCATAGAACAAATGATCAACTACTGAACATCAGCACTAGGATTCCATACAATCATCGTGTCTTGAGTGACCAGCCTCCTTTGAATAGCAAGACATCGAACAAATGAATGACTAGGTACACATTAGGAATACCATACCCCAGAACACCATGGAACAGTTGGCAATTGTTCCATACAATCTTGCCAAACTTGCTTAGTAACAAAATGTTTAGTGCTCCCATCATTGCATTTCCACACAGTATAGTCTTTATCACTATTCTGTAACAAAGGAACTTGAATGCTAATTAGAACAAGAAATAATGCCATCCAATTAGTTGGCCATTTCCATCGTCCATTTCTTCGTTGGGTATTTGAGCATATCTATGACATGATAGAATACGTTTTTGGTCAGATATTTGAGATCTATGCAAGTATGAGGATCTAAATAGGATATTATAGATGGCAAGATGAGCGGGTTAGGTAACAGGTTAACATGGGTTTAGGTGGACACGGGTCATATTTTGGTCTACGTCTGGTCAGAATGGGTTGACAGAAAACACTTTTTGTCCAGTTTCTAAATTTTCTTACATACAATTCATGCGTTAGCAATGAATTACAACAATAGTCTAAATCTTCAATTAATATTATTAGAAGGTTGTATGCATTAAAAACACTTTGGCCACCTTTAAACTGAGTGACCCATTCGACCCGTTTGAGATATTGTCATCCCAATTCGACCCATTCCTAGTAAATCGGTCAAAATTGCCATCTATAACAAGATGGTCATAGAGAAATAGATGAAAGGACAGGATTATGTTTGATCATAACCATCAGGTTGGAAGAATGGGTCCCATCCAAAGGCGTTTAGTCGGCTTGCAGGAACAATTTTCCCTTGAAAGCATATGCATTGTGCTAAATTATTCGTAATACCATTTGAGATATGATTAGCACATACAGAATATGTTACATGTGTAAAAACAAAGTGGATAAGTTCACAGATACCGGGGTATTTCCCGCAAACGTAATGGGTTCAAGATCAGGCCCGATAGCAAAAGAAAAAATACACACAACATAAGCAGATTTATCCTCATACGCTATCAATATGTTGTTCAGACCTACAAAAGCAATACAAGTACCCAACAAACATTATATTTTTAGGTTCTACATCAAGATAAGTTTGTAACAAAATGTAATTCAAGTACCTTCATGACCAAGCTTCTCAAGAAACCACTTAGTATCGATCAACATTTGTCATCCCCTCACAAACATTACAAAGTAAAATTGCTTTACAGTGCCAACGACACACTTGATCAACTTCATGGCATGTAAATTAAGAAACACAAAACGAGATGCATTGTCGACAACAACTAACAAAAAGAACGAACATAGGAGAGTAAACACAAATTAGATTAGTGATATAACTTGTACTCCAGAGATGATCTCTATTTAAACTTTGGCTTTATTATTGTTTCGTAACTCAAATTTTATTTTCATTACATAAACCATTCAAGTTTAAATGTTGTTCTAATATTGTGAAATTTTTAAACATTTATTTAACCACTGGGATCAAAATGAAACAATTTTCGAATTTGGTTATCATTTTGTGGCAGTAAAGTTTGTTGTGAAGAGTTAAATTACGGTTTATTATTTTTGTTACAAGTGATTAATGCATTTAAAGACAATTCTAAATGATATATTTGCAGGTTTCACAGACATATGTATTGAGGTCTATTCCTGAAATTGTTCTGAAGGAACTGAAATACAGCCAAAAGTACGAAGTGGATCCGAGATAAAGCAGCTTTTGTTACCTTACGTTCATTTGCTTCAATTCCTTCCATCTAAATTTGCTGCAATCTTCATATATGTGTGATCGTATGTGTTAATTATAAGAACGAGGTATCAAGATATTAACATGGGTTCCTTCTTGTATGCCGATATAGATTTAAAATGGGTGGATTAGACGGGTTGGGTGACTCGTAAAAAGGAGACTTTTTTTTATCATTTTGACCCGTTAGAGATTAAACAAACTCAATTATAACTAAATGGATTGAGACAACTTTTGGTACAACATTTCTAGTGAAATCAAGAGACAGGGTGACAACTTTGTCGTACTATTATACACCTTAATCATCACAAGGTGCCAATGCAAGCGAGTCACCAGAATTACCCAAATTGATAGATGTGTCGCCCTCATGAGTCCTACCAAAAAACTCAGCAAGCAACAGAGTTTGAGTCCGCTTGACATAATCCAAACTATTGATGTTTCGCAAAGGGTAACATAATGAGTCATACAAAAGGATTGCCTAATGAAATTATGTTTAACAAATAACTACTTGCAGACTTGCAGTGTAGAATTCTGCAATTGATACCAAGACAAACCGTCTCCAATATGTTCACTGATATATCAATACATAGATGAGGGTTATGGATCTTGCAAGGCTAGAGTCTCAACCCTCCGTATGTTCAATCTTACAATACAACAAACCGTCTGCAATCAAGAAAAACTAACAATGGAACTGCAATTTTGTATGTTCATCACATTGTCATTTTCTACCCGTTTTGGTTGGTTTATCATGTTAACTCACATTTAGTCCTGCCATCGTAAACTTGGGTTAAACAGTAGCCAAGATATCAAGTTTTTTTTAATCAAGTTTGTTTGTATCCTTGAACCAAATGAATGTAGTTTTGCGCTAATCAGTTTCTGAACCCAAAATACAAAGTGGACACTTCATTGGGGAATTAAAAGCAAACTCCCATCTAAAACACCTTTCTAAAAGTTCAATATGAATCTATAGAGTTATACACCAATAAAAATAATTTTCTATCTTATGTGTCAAATGCATACCCAGCCTCAACAAAGTGGGATTTTACGAGTGCAAGAGCTCTTTTGCGATGAGATATCTTGTTCTATTTCAAGATAGATATAACACCTTTTTGGTCAGATATTTGAGATCTATGCGAGTATGAAGATCTAAACTGGATATTATAGATGGCAAGATGAGTGAGTTAGGTAACAGGTTAACATGGGTTCAGGTGGACACGGGTCAAATAAATACTTAGCCTCAGCAAACTGGGATTGTACCAGTGCAAGAGCTCTTCCGCGATGAGAAATCTTGTTCTTTTCTTCCATGGGCAATTCGCATAACTATAACAGCACAAATCATGTAATTAGGTTTGTTTTATTGCAAGCATGCGATGATATGAAAGGATCAGGGAGATAAGAGTTGGCAAGATGGTGAGTCAAAATGAGTCGGGTTAAAACGGATCAAAATGGGTTTGGTTCGTAACAATGTCAAATCTGATACAGGTTCAAACAGGTGGCTAGGTCAGAATGGAGAACAAAAACTTCTTTCTCCACAATTTATAAGATTGTACACTTAAAAGATACACTTGACGTGACTTTCAACTTGTTTGACCCATTCGACCCATTTGATGTGTTCCTCTATTAGCTAAACTAGCTTTGAACCATAGGACCCATTTCGGATATGAAAAGCCAAGACCCGTTTATAAGTAAATAGGTTGAAATTGCCACCTATTATGTAGATGATCCTATAGAAACAGCACAAATGACATAAATTTGCTATAAAATCAAATGACATAAATTTGCTATAAAATCAAAGAATTCTGACCCAAAAAGTTCAAAGTGGATACCGATAGGGATGAACTAAGCAAAGTGAGAAAATCACAACCACAAACTCCCATCTGAGATAACTTGTTTAGAAGTACAGATATGGATCTGTAGATAAATTTTCTATGTTATGTGTGGATTACATACCCAGCCCCAGCAAAGTCGGATTTTACCAGCGCAAGAGCTTTTCCGCGATGAGAAATTCTGTTCTTTTCTTCATTGGGCATTTCAGCATAACTATAACAACATAAATAATAAATTAGTTTGGTTTTATTGCAAGGATGTGATGATATGAAAGGATCAGGGAGATTAGAGTTGGCAAGATGGCGGGTCAAAATGGGTTCGGATTAAAAAGGATCAAAATTGGTTTGCTTCATAAGAGTGTCAAATCAGATTAAAGTCCATAAGAGTGCCAATGTGTTCAGGTTCAAACAGGTGGTTAGATCAGACGGGGGACCTACAAAAACTTGACGTGAGTTTCAACCTGTTTGACCCATTCGACCCATCAGATGTGTACCTCTTTTAGCTAAACTTGCTTTGAGCCACAGGACCCATTTCAGATATAAAAAAGCCAAGACCCGCTTATAAGTAAATTTGTCGAAATTGCTACCTAGATGATCCTATAGAAACAAAGATGGCCTTACGTTTGATCATAACCATCAGGTTAAAAGATTGGATGCCATCCAAAGTCATTCGGTCCTCTTGCAGGAACGATCTTCCCCTGTAAGGGTACATTGTGTGTAAAATTATTTAAAACGCCAATCAATCAAAGCCTAGTACGTTCATTCATAGGTACATGCAGATCGCAGTTTAAACCATTTGATATAGTAGGAAACAAAGTGAATAATATAAAGCATATCGGGGTCTTTCCCAGAAACGTAATGGGTTCATGATTAGGCCCAATAGCAAGAGAATATATGCACAGAGCATAGACAGATTTATCCTCATAAGCCATCAACATATTGTTTAGACCTACAAACGCAATTGAAGTACTTAATTAACATTATATTTCTTATAGTTTAACATCAACATAAATATTACATAAATATTATTATATGTACCTTCATGACCAAGCTTATGCAGAAACCACTTGCTATAGATCAACAATTGCCATCCGGTAACACACATGAGAAAGCAAAATCAATAAATTCAAAACATACAAAAAATTTCATGCATGACAAAGATATTCATTTCGAGTTATATTCAAAAAGTGTTGCAACAGTCAAGTGTTATGTCCTAAAGTTGCAAGTGATTAGAAAGTCTTTGCAGTTCGGAACGTGAAATGTAAGTCCATCTATTATTCTTATTTACTTTACTTTATGATTCTGAAAACCGGTTTAAAAGACAATAAAAGACTAGCATTTTTTCACCGACTGAAAGAGATGAAATACACTTTCACTGCTGTGTCCAATTAGCTAGCTACAACCTAGAATACTAACCCGTTCATTAGCTAAAGGTAAAAACACATTATGCATATATAGCATAAACCATGATGCAAATCATGTGGCATCGCAACTCACAATCTTACAAGAGATGCCTTAATATAAACATATTGAGGAAAGTTCAAATGTCACAATAATCAGCTTTGTGGGGTTCAGCTATCTGAAACTCTCAGGGGAATATTAAAAGCAGATAAGCAGTTGCTGTAACAAAACTGATGTATTTCGGTAGCTTTTTCTTAATTACGTAACTTCAATGACTCCATTTCTGCTAATTATTCTAAGTCTATAAGAAGATTATATAAACAAGAATTGAATGAAACAATGAATGATTTAACTGGTGACCTGATGATCCTATGAGAGACAGTTTGACAGGAAGCCGTCAAACATGAAAAAAGGGAAGTGCAGCAAGGAAACTTACATGTAAGGCCCTGCAAACAAAATAACAGAGAACTTTATGCTTAAAGATTTTTCCACCCAAAGATAAGACTGAAAATGAACTGCACAAACTAGGATTGTCATCAAACCAAACAAACATAAACATGGCTTGTTTTCATTCGTTTTAGTTTAACAAAACAAAATAAAAACACATTAAAGAGCAGGTTTTGTTCTTTAAGATAGTAAACCAACACATATGACTATATGAGCAAACTCATGCACGGAGATGATCACAAATAGATAACACTAGAACATGATCAAACTTTGCCAAAAACGAGCATATAATTGTGTTTACACTATAGTATACACTAAAGGGGGTGTTTGTTTAAGCTTATATACGGACTTATAAGCTTATTTGAGTTCGGCATATATTTCATATAAGCTCATAAGTCCACATATAAGCTTAAATAAACACCCCCTAACACAAATGAACAAAGTTGTGCACAACATGGTCAAAAATAGATAACGAACAATGAGCCTTTTCTATTTCCGTTTATCTATTGACTAGAATATATATATTATATAACATTGGAACATGATCAAAACTTGCCAAAAACGAGCATATGATCTGTTTAGACTATAGTCATATTTATTCATTCTTTCAACAAATAAACAAGCATTATGAAGTATAAAACAAAGGGCAAAAGTCAAAAATGACCAACATGCTTTTTCAAATGTATCTAAATACTAAACATGTCTATTCAAATATCAACATTCCATGCCTGATTCAAATTTTGTACTATTATGAGTAACTTTGCAAGTGATTTTACAAATATACCACTGTATCCATCATCTTCATCATCTTCATGTTCACGCCCAGATTCCGGCCACCATTTATGGAAAATATTCATTTTTTTACACTAAATACACGAACACTTTGGTTTAATATCAAAATTAAACACACAAAACAATTTTCATGTAAAAGGTTTAATCTTACAAGATTTGTGTTTAGTAAACAACGAAAACAACAACAAATTAGTCCATAATCTGATCATCATATGTAAACCCACAAAAAATCAACAAACAAACAAAATTTGAATTCCATCAATAAAGAAATTCACATTAAGGTTGGAACCTACTGTATTCATGATACGGTAGTAATTCCTTTCATTGCAAAAAACTGAATAATCAAGAGCAATTAAAGACGACAATGAAGCTCAAGAAGGTCTGAGATTGTAACCCAGGACAGTGTGAGGAATAAAAAGCAATCAGCCCAAAAACAAGTTCTTTAATTTTATAAAATCAATTTGCCAAGATGGAATCAGTTTTGTGGAAATTCTAAAGAGTTGCGTGAAAGGTTATTTTGTACTAGTTGTTATTTGGTAAAACACCTCTTAAAACGTTTTGATGCTGAAGAAAAATACTTCATTTTATTTGGATTTTGTGATGTTTTTATTTGAAAAGTGGTTAAGAAATGTGAAGTTTTGTGTATATTAATGTTAATATGAAATACGCAAGAGATGAGGATAAATGTGACCATCTCTATATATGTTGGATGAAAAAATTGTCAGAGATGGTGGTCAGTAGGCGGAGGTAGAGGTCGGAATCTGGCTTTGAGAATGTAGAAGATGAAGAACACGAGTATTTTCGTCCATGTTTAGCACTTATGTACATAATTGGAACTTAGGTGTAGCATGTTGGTATTTAAATGAACATGTTTAGCATTTTGGTACATCTAAAAAAGCATGTTAGTCATTTTTGACTTTTACCCTAAAACAAACAAACCCTTAAGAGCAATGAAACATAGACAAGTATCTTCCACCAACACCAGTCCTTTCACCTAGACACAAACACACCACAACATCATAGCCGTAAACAAAAACATAAAACCTTAAACACACACACACACACACAAAAGAAGTACTAGCTGAATAGCAGCCAATCTAGCTTTCTCTTAGAAAAACCAATCAAACAATTAAAAAAAAAAAGTTACTGTAATTATTAAATGAATAATAACATACATACATTGACCCAAAATAAGTTTAACTTCTTAGAGCTTCTTTGCTCATAAATGTCACTGGTGGTAACTTCAACACACCCCCACTCGCCACCACGACCGCATGCGCCGCCGCCATTTTACAGTTGACTATTTATTATCAACTTGCACATTTCCAGTTGACTATTTATTTGTTGTTGTGTAATGGGATTGTATAAAGCTTTTGTATTGTCACACCAAGTGTAAGTTAAATAGATGTAGGAAGATCAAATCGCGACACGTAATTTAGTATCTTTAGTAAATGAAGTGTAACTTACATATAAGGTCTATGGTTCAATTCCCTGCATGTTTTTATTATTATTTTTTTTAATAGATTATGTTTTGTTGTCTTTTCTTTCTCATTTTTTGTAAATAACCCTTCAAATTCATTTTTTTTAATATATTTATTTACAGTTGACTACTTAACTAGTCTTATACAAAGTCATGGGTTGTTATTATCTTATGGGCTAAGCCATTTATAACACGTTTGTGTAAGTCATGGGCCTATTGTTATTAGAGTTAATTGCATTTTTGGACCTTATGGTTTGGTCAAATTGTAGGTTTGATCCCAAAAATTTTGTAAATGCAGTGATAGTCCTTATTTTGAAGTTTGGGTTGCATTTTTGGTCTTTTTTAGTGTGAAATGACCAAATTACCCTTGTTTTTCCTGAAGAAGACAAAGGGTATTTTAGTCATTTAACTTTATCCAAGGACCAAAAATGCAATCCAAACTTCAAAATGAGGACTATCGCTACACTTTCAAAGTTTGAAGGACCAAACCTGTAATTTGGCCAAACCACAAGGACAAAAATGCAAGTAACTCTTGTTATTATTATATGTGAAATTTTGTTATGTCAAAGAGGAATGCAACATAATAAAATGATTAGCGTCATGTTATGATTAAAGGCTACAATTGTTGGAACAACCAAGGTTAATAATATAGGACAAGTTGAAAAGAACAAAACATCAACAATCACACAAAATTGTCTCAAGTTCTAACAACTACTATTTTCAAAATCTGATTGTTTTATTTTCAAAAAGCAATAAAACTTTGAATACTATATTTTGATTTTAGTTCAATAACTAGAATAAAGTTGGATTTTAAATTTAAGTTTTACTAGTTTAAAGAAACTTCTAGTTTCAGTAATATTTCATGAATAAAAGAGTGAATATATCACGTAGTCCGCTTCGACGAGTTTATGTTCAATTATCGTTTTTGTTTTCAAACAAAAAACCTTGGATAGAAGTTCAAATTTTGTTTTACATAAAAACGAACCAAATCTAAAAAAGACTTTAATAACAGTTCTAATATCGATAGGATTGAGTTGAGTCGAGTCTAAGGGTAACAAAACAAAAAAAGAAGTTGCATTATAGCCAATTTTCACCACGATCAAATAAAAAAGAATGATAATGGGGAGGGTAAGCACATATGAGAATTTCGGAATCTGATAGCGTCGTCACTTAATAACCGTATTAAACAATGGCACCCTACTGTCAAAGTGGCTTCAAAGTACAAACACTATTTAAGTATATAACGAACAGATAAATGTTATATCGAAATGCAAGAGTCAACGTGTAGATATGTACATTATTTGATAAAAAGCATTCTCAGCTTGCATCCCACATAGGCTGACGAAATGAGATTGTTGTTGTTTATATAGTCTACTAAATGAGTTTCAAATATGTTAAGAGTATTACCATGTTTTTCAAGCACTTGGTTGTTAATGAAGTTGGTTATATTAAAAAATTTCGAACTTCGTTCACAAAAAATGTACTTGAAAATGCTTAACTTTTTAGTATTTGTTCACACTTAAACAAAAGGGTAATCCAAACTTTTTTTTATTTACGAAGATCATACATATCTTAGAATACAGTATCGTTTGGTCTTGAAAGGGTGGTCTTGTAAGAAAAGTGACGCCACCTCAAGACTTTTTCTCCATAACAGGTTTTGACTACGACACCAAAACCCCTCCCAAAGATAACACTTGGGCTTTTGGTCTTAGTAGTATAATTTTTTCTTCATTTATTTAATAAAACATAATACTTAACTAAAAATAACTTTCTTTAATAAAAAAAACATATTACATAAAATAGTACATTAAATAAAAACATAAAAAATAAAAAATAAGACATAAAAATATAAACCAACAAAAGATTATCTTTGCAAAAGAATAAAGGACCAAGGACTAATAATGTAAACTACTTTATTACAAGGTTAAAAAGAAAAAAAAGAAGCCAAAGTCATCTTCTTCCTTAAAACGGTTTAGCCCACCTGCAACACGTACAAAAAAAAAAGAAAAAAAAAACAACCGTATCAAACAAAGTAACAAACACAAATATATCACAAACACAAACACATTACAAACACAAACAGAAAAAAAGAAACCCACCAAAACAAACAAACAAAAAAAAAATTTGCTCGGCGTGAGCTGGTGGCCACGGCGCCAGGCCTTACCAGCCCAGCCTCGGTATGGGTTGTCGCGCCAAAGGCTCGTGCCGAAGGCTATGGCTCAAGCCAACAACCATTGTACCCCGGGCCTCTTAGGATACCAAATTATGTACATATCTTAGGATTCCAAATTCTAAAAAACCCATGTTGTCATTGGTACGTGTTCAATTCAATGTCTAAATGTTTCACCGATCTAATTGAACATATCTAACCCATACCATACAATGCCATATTTATATCCCACATAGGTGAAAGAAGAGAAATCTTTCTAGTTTATATACTATAGAGAATGATGATCACACGTGTCTAGAATATTATTATGTTTTCAAACCTAACCTGTTGATGAAGTTGATTACAAAACTAAAAAAATCAAACTTCATCAACCGATTATCTTGAAAATATAATATAAATTCTTGATCTTTTTTCGCTTAAAAAATACTCCTACTCCAAAGTCCAATTTTTATTTATTTACAAGTTTTTTAAAGACATTATAAAATTTTGCTCTTTATTTACATATATCGTTCACAAAACCTTCTATCTGTTTAGAGAAACGAAATCACTAAAGATAAAAGCTTAACACTAACTATATGTTAGGATATCATATTGTAGGAAGAGGTGAGATCAATAGAAAACACATTTAATCTAAAGAACAAATCATAAGATCTCAACCAATCATTTTCTTTTCATTCAATGGATGAGATGAAAGCAAAAATTAACAAAGAAAGGGTAGAAATCTAATTCTATAAAAACCCACTTTCCACCCTTTTTTTAAAAACAACATATCTTTATGACGGTAAATCTTGTTCTACAAAACATACACCATCGTGACGAGAAAAAAATCATCTTTCTATAGATATGCACTTTTATATACTTTGGACAAACTTTTATTCAAAATTTCGTCTGGACAAATCACACGTGATCCGTAAAAATCACATATGATTTGTTATTTTTAAAAATCACAAGTGATCCATCAAAAAAACACAAATGATCCAAAAAGAATCACATGTGATCCACCAAAGAATCACATGTGATTTGATAAGTCACATTCGATCTTTAAAGTAATAAATCAGATGTGATCTTTAATTTCAAATCAACTTATTCCTTCATTTTATAAAATCAATTTCTGAAATCACGTGTGATTCTGTTATTTATTTTTTTGATCTATTATGAAAAAATGTAAATTACGTGTGATTCAATTTTAATTTAAAAATGAGTAAATCACATGTGATTCACTTTCAAAAATAATTTAATGTAAAATCACATGTGATTTGCGGTAAATCACATGCTATTTGCGGTAAATCACATGTGATTTGAGGTAAAATCACATGTGATTCGTATGAAATCCCATATGATTCCTTGGTAGATCACATTAAAAAATTTTAAAAATTTTACAAAAATAAACTATTGTGTCTTTTATTTTTTTGTTTTATTTTTTTAAGTTAAAAGAACAAAATATCAAATGAATTCATTTTTATTTCAATTAGAAAATTAGCTAATATCACTTATATCAAAGTAAAAACAATGATGTTAAAAAAAGTTTAAAGAATGAAGAGTAGAAATTGGATTTTCTCGTTTTACTAAAAATATTCTTTTCTTCCTGAGCACACACGTGATGAAGGTACTTTCACAAGTCAATTGATATTGATATTTTAATAGGCTAGATGCTCGTTTTGAAAGCTTTTTGCTAGTAGAACATCAACCAAGTTCTGATGAATTAAGGCCTTTTTCTAAAACGCAATACATTTCTAGAACACCAAACCAAGAAACAAACCTTCACCATAAATTACTAATTATCACAAATGCTACAACGACGGCAGTTACAACGGCGATGATTATAATGGCGGTTACAACAAACACCGCCGCAACAAACACATCTCCGGTAGTCGAAAAATGAACGGCACGACATCACTATACAATTCACCTTTAGAGTGTGCTACTTCTTCCTGTAAATCCATTATTTACAAAATATTTTATTAATATTGCATTTGATTTTGATAGAAAAAAGTTAGTTTGATTTGGGAATGGGGAAAGAGTTTAGTGTGAGAGGGAAATAGATGAAATGAGGTTGTTTTGAAATGTGAAAAGTGAATGAGATGTAACTGACACCTACGGATGTATTATTTTTGAGAGTGTAATTATAAATATGCCCTTTAGTAATTAATTAAATTAAAATATGAATTAATCTCCACCATTGGATGTTAAAATAATGGGTGGCTGAGATCAAAGGGTTTGTTCTTTGGATAAAGTATGTTTTGTAAAGAACTTTCATCATTGTAAGATACACATTTCATGATTGGCGTTCAAACCGGTCTTTAAATGTTTATCCGATCCACCTGAACTTACCTAACATATACCGTACAATGCCATATTAATTAGGCAGTGACTTGTTACAAAAATGAAGGAAAAAAGCTATAAATGCTTAACATATTTTCCAAAAAAACTCATTATGCTTTCTCTACTCATTTTTATGTCATTTTACTTTATTATGTTTTTTCAAATGTTTATTGTGCTACTATTTTTGCCTATTCATTTATTGTTTATGCCATGTGTATAAAAAACTGGTTACGTGGTATTATTGAGGTGACATTTTGAATAAACAAAAAATTAGAAAAACGGGTCTATATAAGTAGTTGACATAAGTCAACTCTTACACTTCTCATTTCCCGCTCAATCATAAACACCCACAAAACCCTAATTTTCATATCCAGTAAATCTATCAAAATTGGCTTCGATTGCTTAATGGTATGTTAATATAAACATGTATTTATCATTTTATAATTGTTAATTTGTCTTGTGAATGTGCAATTTTTAAACCCCTAATTTCTATATGAAATCCTACTTTTGCAGATTTGGTGAAAGATGGTTTTTTCGTGAATAACCCACTTCAGTATCTGGAATGGGAACATCATGTAGTTGAAGACATTGATTTTGAAGGGCTAATATTTAGTGAGTTTTTTTAAACTTATGCGCAGACTTGTTCATCTTACACCTCAGTCCTTTTACTACATTAAAATTGGTGTCCCACTAAATATAGGTTTGAAAGAGCTTAAAACACATGAACATTTAAGTGAGTTTGTTACAGCAACCTTTGAAAATGATTGTAAGATGGACATATATACTGAGCATAGTGGTTACAATGTTATGGAAATGGTCAAAGATGATAATTTGGTCAGACCAGATAATGATAGTGACTTCTCTGATAATGAAAATCAAGAAAACCTAGATGATGCTAAGGAAACTGTGGATTTTCAAACAAAGGGTGAGGAAAACGTCAAAATACCAAAAATTTCTACTTATGATCCTTGGTTGAATAAATTAGTTGGGAATGGTAAATTCATTGGTTATATGGATGATCCAATACCTAATTTAAATGGTAGGTATATGCTAGAGATTGATGACCCTAAGGATGATATAATAGAGAATAAGTATGAGGCCAAAAAGGGTATTCAATATCCTGCTTTTGACCCACAGACCCCTTGGAATGAATGTAAACCTTTTTTAGGTATGAGGTTTGAGTCTCCCACTCAACTTAAGCAATGCTTAGCAAATTATGGTGTTGAAAGTGGAAACCAGCTATGGTACATGCAAAATGACATCCATAAATTGCTTGTGTATTGTGGTAGGGATGTAAGTCTAGGTAAATGTGATGGTAAAAAGAGGAAAATAAAGACTGAGAATGAGGTTGAGAGTAGTAAAGTTACAAAGAAGAAGAATGTGACTAAGGCTGAGAGTAGTAATGTTACTTACCAGCATTCAATTAGACTTGTGCTTGGCTCTAAATATTGGAAGCCTTCTAACTTTCCCAAACCATTACCACCAGTTGAGAGAAAAATGATTGACAGGCAAAAAAAAGGATAAGACACCCCCACTGAGAATGATCATGAAATATGCAAAGTAGGGAGGGTAATGCACTGTCACAAGTGTTGCAGGCTGGACACAACAAGAAAACCTGTACTAATCCAGCAATACCAAAACCTGATAACTTCTATGGAGAGTCTTATAACACAGGAAATCAGGAACAAGAATCAAACCAAGACAATACAAATGCTCAACCTAAAAACGTTTCTGAACAGATGCCTTCTTACACTTTTGACCCTATATTGCCAAAGCACCACCCAACACCAAAACATGGTAACAAAGCTAATGGTATGGGAGCAAAGAGTGGGAGTACTTCAGGTAACAAGAAAGGATCTAAGACATCAAGGTTTGCAGGTTCAACAAGCAATAAAGAGTGTTATATCTCTCCAGAGGTAACTTAAATTCAATTTGTTAAGTATATTTGTAATTATATTCAAACAATAAATTTGTTAATGTTGTATGTGTTGTATTTAATTCAAACAGGAACATACATACAATATGGATCTATAAGCTTTAAGGGAGCAAGAGATTGCTGACAAGGCTGAGGAGAAAGAACATGAAGTAATATGGCAAATATCTGAGTTATATACTTCTGTAGCAGAAGCAGTTCCACTAGTCAACACAGTTGCAGATCAAGTTCCAATTATTCCTACCCAACACAGTCAAGTTATAGACCAAGTTCCACATCAAGTTCTAGTTGCAGACAATTCAAATAACTAGGGAAAAGAACCTAGAGTCATACCTGATGCACCAGAAGATGGACAGAAGTACAAAGGTAAAAAAAAAGGTAGAAAACCAAAAGTTGAAACACCATCCTATGGAAGAATCTACTACAAGAACATAGGTAGATCTGAGAGGCCAACCAGTACAAGAAATTTAAATTTGATGAGTTTGGCATTGGTTCAACACTAGAAAAGGCATTCTCTGTTGATTAATGCTTTTAGTTTTAGGTTTATTTGAATGATTATGCTGTAAACTAAGTACTATTTGAAACCTTTGTTTTTGTAATAGAATGTGATAAGGGTTATGTAGATGGGGTGTGCCTTAGCTAAATAGGCACATATTTCGTAAACAATGCATTTGGACATATCCCTTACTTTATCTTTATTAATGTAGAATCTTATCTTGATTTATTGTTGTCTGTCATTGTTTATTGACACATTTTGACCCATTCTGGTTTGATCAATGCATTGGTCGGTCTTTCCTTATTGCTTCTTTTTAACCCATGTTAGTGGAGACCACTTTCACCCATGTTAGTGGAGACTACATTGAAACCATTATTGTTGTTTTGTGGACCAATAGATGTCTCCAAATATACCAACTGATAGAAACTACACTTTTATTGCAACAACATACATTACACCATCCATTACACCATCAATCATGTTCTTACAAAACACAAAATACAACAGTTCATCTAGAACATAACTTAGGAACAGACCATTACAACCTAAGAACCACTAGTCTAAAACATCACAAGAAACACAAAAAAGATAACCAAGTTTTCTTCTTGCTTTTGATAAGTTCCAACTTTAAGTTTTGTATCTGCAACTCCATGTCATTCTGATAAACATCAAATTCATGTTCCAAACTCTCAAGTTGATTATGAACAGTTATTTGACTAGCATAATTTACCCTTTCTTCAAGATGCAAAGTTAGGTAAAGCTCAAACAACTGACCTTTGTACCATGGATTGTTTAACTATGGATTAATCCAATAAAAAGCATTGCAATTCATTTGACCAGGGATCTGAAAAAGTTAAAAATAAATCATATTTGGAAACCTAATTAACCAAATTTGGGGAAAAGTTAATTGTTTCATAAGACATCATAACTTACGTTTGAAGAAAGACAATTAAGAAATATTCGACATGGATTATTGGGAGTTCAAGCAGTTCATTTGGCAAGTGTTATTTTGCTGTTACAGTGAGTAGGTAGCACACGACGTCTGTGAAGCGATGATGAACTAGCTGTCGACATTGTGTTGGTATTTGATGTGTTACAATTAGGGTTTTCTTACAAATAAAAGGGGATCTGGTTATCTAGGTTTAAAATGGATTTTGGTTTATTATGTGTACACGCTGGCATACCATGTGTGTAAATAAGGAATTAAAAAAAGCAAAAATAAAATCCACGTCACAAATAACCAAATAAAATGAAAACGGTTATGTATAATGACAATAAGTGAAGTGGATAGAGCATAATAAGCTTTTTTGGAAAGTATGTTAAGCATTTATAGCTTTTTTCCCAAAAATGAATGAAGGTGTAGCTCTCCATGTGAGCTCTCTTGGTTGCCTACATTTCTAGTGAAGGTATTAAAAGAAAAAGTGACAACTTTGCCCTGCTAAATATGTATGAGTACCATGTATAATAACTCAATTGATCACAAGATAGTAACGAAGGTGAGTCACAAAAATTATCCAAAATGGATAGATGTGTCGCACTCACCAAACGAGACCGAGTTTGAGGTCAGGTTTCCCTTATCCAAACTAATGTTTCCCAAAAGGTTACTTGATCAGTAACATAAAATTTACCTATTGGTGCTACGCCAACTAATTTCTATATGGCCTACGTTATTTGTACCCCTCTTTTGTGATAAATACACACCCCTATTTTTTTTTAAATGTTTATAATTTTTTTTGGTATAAAACTGCGAAACAAAAAATACGGAACAGAAAATATAAAATTTAACAAGTCAAAATTAGTAAAAACAAAAAAAAAGGAGCAGAAAATCATGAACAATTGTCTTATATTGTTAATAAAGTGGGTAAATATGTCGAAAAGAACTGTGAAACATAATATATAACGTTTGAAAAGAACTGCGAAACATAATATATAACATAATAAGTATAGAATTCTTGACCGTTTAGTAATCTTGTACCGGAAACGAATATAATATTGTACCTAAAAATGAATTAAAGTGCGGCCCTCCATGCAAGGTCGCTATTGAGCACATATGAGCTTGTTCCAGAAAGCTCTTGACAGTAAATTGCTCAATCATACACAAAGTTCCATTCAAAATGATCCAAATGTCCATTGTCATCGTGATTAAGATATGAGGTAACTCTGGTATAACAGGTGACACTCGAGCCCCTCTTGGACTCTTGGTTTCCTTCATTTAGAGAGAGAGAGTGCTTTCGCCCTACCAATGCTCTTGTTTTGCTCGGCGAAAGATTATAGGGGAAAGATATAAATACGGGATAACATTACAAGGGTAATTATACCAATCTACCCATGTTCAATTCAATAAATGGAGAATCAGTATACTTAAAAGTTTCAGTGGTTGTATAATCACATTTTCACTTAAATATAACCAAAATTTGAAATATTTGGGCCTCTTGTTATTATTATATATGGTAAGCCCATATGTAAAAAGTTTGTGTGTTTGGAAAAGTTTATGTTAAATAGATAGAGCAAGAGAAAATTCCTCTTTGGTGGGAATGGGATGTTAGGCTGGTAAATTTATGCATGTACAAAACTACTCCTTTTTCTAAAGTTAGAAAATTACTCGGGTGGTTTAGGTGCCGTTTAGTTGGTGAAAAATTATCCATTTTTCCAGAAAATTTTTCATATGAAAAGGGAAAAATTGAAAATCCGTTTAGTTACACTTTTTTCCAACAATTTTCAAAAAATGTGAAATTCTTATTCTCTAAATTTTAACTACAAATTTGAAAAGCTCATTTTGCTCTTCTCACTTTTTTCATTTTCACTTTCTATATGTCCATTTTAATACGTTTTCATATGTTTTTTACGTTTCCTTAAGTTGTCGTCCGTTTTCTTACGTTTTCGTTCGATTTTTATTCGTTTTGTCATTTTTTGTCCGTTTTCTTACGTTTTCGCCCGTTTTTTACGTTTTCGTCCATTTTTTTTATGTTTTCTTCTGTTATTATACGCTTTCATCCATTATAATACGTTTTCGCCCGTTTTTATAGTTTCCATCCGTTTTTTACATTACCGTAATTTTTTTATGTTTTCTTCCATTTTTTTTTTTATGTTTTTTTACGTTTTCATCTGTTACTTTACGTTTTCATACGTTATTTTACATTTTCGCCCGTTTTTTACATTTTTGTCCTTTATTTTACGTAAAAAAACAGCCAAAAACGTAAAAAAAATGAAAACATAAAATAACAGACGAAACGTAAAAAACAGACGAAAACGTAAAAAAATAGACGAAAACGCAAAAAACAGGCGAAAACATAAAAAATGATGGAAATGTAAAAAAACAGACGAAAGCGTAAAAAATATGACAAAAACGTAAAATAACATACGAAAATGTAAAATAACGGACGAAAACGTAAAATAACATACGAAAACGAAAAAAAACGTAGTAAAATCGGATGAAACATATGAAAATGAATAAAAAGAAATGATAACGTACAGAAATGAAAAAAACGGATGAAAACGTATAAAATCGTACACAAACGTATAAAATGGATAAAAACGTACAAAAATCCAATATGGAAGAAAAAATGGTTGATTTGGAAAACAAAAAATGTTGAAAAGAGCTTCATCTAAACATCTTTTCATTTTTTTGAAAAAGGAAAAATAAAAATTCATCTAAACGGGTTTTCAAAGTTCCCAACTCTTCTCTAGAGAAGAAAAACTAATCCCTTATCTAGGAATTTAGAAACATAAAAACAAGAAATTTTTTTCATCAACTAAACGGCCCCTTATAGTTCGATTCTCAGCCTATCTTTCACCCCTCCTTTTTCTAAAGTATTTTTTATTTTTTAAATATCTAAAAAGACAAACAACAGTTGTGTCTTACTCCATGTACAAAACTAAGATCTTTCCTTCTGTTACCATGCTACCTTTTATATTTTTGGTAAGAGCAATAATATTTAGGCCTAATAATGAGACCTAATATTAGACCTACATCATTAATTTTTTGAAGTGTAATTCAACTTTTCTCTTTCATCATTTCCCACTAATCACAATTTCAAATGAACAATCACATCTTTAGGTCTAATTTTAGGTGTAGGTTTTAGGCATCAAAATCATTTACGTTTAGAGTCATGCCATTGTAAGCTTGGTCAAACATTAGCCACCGTATTAAGTTTTTGCAAGCATGTTCAGCTGTATCCTCGAACCAAATGAATGTAGTTTTGCATTAATCAGTTTCCTGAACCTAAAATACAAAGTGGATACCTGATTGGGGAATCAAAAGAAAACTCCCGTCTAAAACACCTTTCTAAAATTAAAGTTCAATATGAATCTAAAGTGTTGCCAGGGATTTTTGATGTTTTTGTGGTGGGTGCACTCCAAAATATTACTCATCTTGTACCAAAGTTTTTAAGTGTGATCTTGTTTTGTTGAATATTTATAGACGAGTA
This sequence comes from Chrysanthemum lavandulifolium, assembly GCA_022545495.1. Classification (NCBI taxonomy): domain Eukaryota; kingdom Viridiplantae; phylum Streptophyta; class Magnoliopsida; order Asterales; family Asteraceae; genus Chrysanthemum; species Chrysanthemum lavandulifolium. Next base: position 7,893,624 of record CM040240.1, on the reverse strand, counting down.
GCATTTCAAATATTTCAATATCGTACGCGTACCCGGTCACAAGTGGTTGTATTGACACGAAATAACAAAGCTGACTACCACATTAATAGTATTTTGAATATATTTATAATTGAAAAAATATTCAGTTTATCACCAATATAATTATGACATATGATAGAGCAAATGAAATAAGATTGTCAACAAACCAAACAAACACGACTTGTTTTCGTTCGTTTTAGTTTAAGAAAACAAAATACAAACACATTAAAGGTGTTACATTCGATGAAATTATTTCGTCGTTTTGAGTCTTCTTAAAAGCGATTTACAACATGTGGTAGTTTAGTTTGCCCGTTTAGCCGTCTTGGTTTAACCCGTACTTGCCGTCCCGCCTACCACCCCATTTGCCATCTCTAGACAGAAGTTTAAATTTTGTTTAACATAAAAACAAACCAAGTAAAAAAAAAAAAAAAAGGTTGCATTATAGCCAATTTTCACCACGATCAAAGAAAAAAGATCGATAATGGGAGAGTATATGAGGGTTTCGGAATCCGATAGCGTCGTCACTTAATAACCGTATTAAACAATGGCACCCTATTATCAAAGTGACTTCAAAGTACAAACACTATATAAGTATATAGCGACCAGGTATATGGTATACTAGAAATGCAAGATTCAACATGTAGATATGTACATTATTTCATAAAAAGCATTTCCAGCTTTGCATCCCACATAGGCTAAAAAAGTGAGATGGTCGTTGTTTATATACTCTAATAAAAGAGTTTCAAACATGTTAAGAGTATTACGTAGTACCATGTTTTCTTGGCACTTTGTTGTTAATGTCATTATTAATGAAGTTGATTTTGTTGAAAAGTTGTAAACTTCGTTCACAACAAATCAGTCATCAAAACAAATATAAAATGCTTGACTTTATTTAGTACTAGCTACAGGCCCACCAAAATGTTCGGAGTTTAGAAGTATGAAATACAATAACACAATTTACAGGTTTATATCTAAAGAAATGCACATTTTGTATATTTACATACAAAAAAGAGAAGAAAAAAATGTTGTTTATTAATGATATGATGAATGCAAAAATATGTAAGAATAAATGCAAACTAATGACACTCTAGATGGTGTAAAAGATGCCGCAAAATAAGAATTAGTGTACAATAACAACAACTTTGAAACTTAATAGTTATTAAAAGTTAAAAAAACTGTATATACAAAACACATAATAACCTTGAGAATATTCATAATCTATGTAGAACCTCTTTGTACACGACATTTGTTGTAATATTTGTGTAGTTACCATCCTTGTCACAACGCACTACCTTAAGACTTTTTTTGATTTTAACTCTTGAAACGGCCACATAAAGTTGTCCGTGTGAGAAAACCGGTCGTTCAAAATAAAGACCCACCTTTGCCAACGTTTGTCCTTGACTTAGATTGCTACTAACCTTATAACTATAGAAACATAAAAAAAGCTTCAACAAAATTTATAAGAAACCAAATCAAAATAGAATCCACCCAATCAAATATGCATTCATAAGCAACAATTGATACATTACTAATCTTCATGATCAACGATTCAACGGCACTTTCGCTTTCTTGTTGCAACAAAAAAACTAAACTTTACACTCTTTGGGCACCATTCTTTTTTCTCAACCACCATTTTACGGAAACAACTATTTTTCATAAATTAGGGCCCGTTTGGTTTGTAGAGGGGTTTAGGATTTGAATTTGGATTTGAATTTAAATTTGGATTTGGTTTTGGATTTGGATTTGAATATATTTAAATAATGTTGAATTGATAATTCATATAATATTGTTATGAATAAAAAAGTAATAAAATAAATAAAGCATCAACTTATTGTGTGGTTGAAATTAAAGTGCCCGAATTTCAAGATAAGAAAAGTAAATCCAATGTCAAATCCTGGGAAGCTAGTAAGGATTTACACACAGAAAATTTTTGGGACTCATGCCACACCCGAAAACAACCAAACATTTATTTTAATGCAAACCCCATCCACACAGTGTCTAATCACTGCAACCAAACGGGCCCTTAATGTTTTAAGTTTGGTGTTGTTATAACACAACAAAGATACCAACAATGTAAAGAATGAGTAAATGGTTTAGATTTGATAAATACCATTTCAACATGCATCCCACATAGGTTACATAACTTAAATTTTCCTCGTTTAGATAGTGTAGCGTATGAGATACTTACAAGTCGAGATTGTTACTAGGTTTTCAGATAAAGTGTTGGAGAAGTTTATTTATAAAGAGAGAATTTCATATATATCCCTCATTTGATTCAAAATTTCATATATATTGAACCTAACTTAAAATTTTCATATATATCCCTCATTTGGTTCAAAATTTCATTTAGGCGTTGATTGGGATCTGCTTCATATAAAGTGTTGAGAAGTTTATTTATAAAGAGAATTTCGTATATATCGCCATTTGATTGAAATTTCATATATATTCAACTAACTTAAAATTTTCATATATATCCTTATTTGGTTCAAAATTTCATATAGGCGTTGATTGGGATCTCAACTCATATCGCCAAAATATGTGTTAGCATCCTATTAGAGATAGCGAGGAGGACCCACTTCTTCACAAACCAATAATTTATTCTTGCATCTATCGAGGCACAATTAGTCGTATTTTAGGCGCCCGATCGTTTCCTTTCATATATATCCAACCTAACTTGAAAATTTCATATATATCCAATCTAAAACTTAAAAATTTCATATATGTCCAAATACCCAATTTATATATAATTTTTTTGAAAGAAATTTTTCGAAAATTTTTTTTGGGAAAAAATATTTGGAAAAAAATGTTTTGAAAATTTTTTTCGAAAAAAAAAAATGAAAATTTTTTTTTTGAAAATTTTTTTCGAAAAAAGTTTTTAAAAAAAAATTGAAATTTTTTGTTTTCGAAATTTTTTTCGTCACATTTGAAGATTCTATTTGCGAGATTGTTTATGCTTTGAAACATGCTTTTATGATTTATATATCGTATTTGGAGCAATGAAGTATACATATGTTTTGTGTACTGAAATTGTTTATTACGGATCATAATAATATTCGTAACCCATGTGTACTAATATAGTGATTTGAGAGATTTTTTATATGGAAATAAGAAATATACACGTGAATTAAAAAAAATAAATAAATAACGAAGGTTTTAATGGTCATTTAACATTAAATGATAATAAATATGTATTTTAAAATTTTAATTAAATATAAAATAGGTACTTTGACATATATGAAAATTTTAAGTTTTATATTGGATATATATGAAATTTTCAACTTAGGTTGGATATATATGAAATTTTGAATTAAATGAGTGATATATATGAAATTCTCTCATTTATAAAAGCTAAAATAATAAAAACTTCACTTTCACCTTTATCTAAAGCATTAGCATAAATTCTAACTTTTTTATATCTATTTTTACTCTTTAAAAAATGTGTACTCCAAACTTCTTATTTACAAAGGTTGTTTATAGGTTTATGTCGCTAAGTATTTAGTAATTTTCAATCTATATGATAAAAAAAAAAACCGTGACTAATTTTATCAACTTCATCGATTTCAATTGACTAATAACGACTGTTATTTGCAGATTTTTCAAATTATGTGACACTTTGAAAAATAATAAACACTAAACCATATTTTAAGTAACCCTTTGGACGTTGGTGTTCATTCCAATCTCCAATCGTTTCACTGACCCAAGTGAACTTACTTGATTTTTTATTGTCCAGTTTCTAATTTTGTATCATAGAACTCATGCACTAGCAATGAATAACAATTATAGTCCAATCTTAAATTAAATATAATTAGAAGGTTGTATGCATGAAAAACATTACTCTGGAGAATTTTCAAACTGAGTGAATTGTTCGGCGTTCAGGTAATAATGATTTGACTCATTGTTCTCGTTCCTCGTTTACTTCACAACATGTTATTCAAACAACAAAAAAGGTGTTGCATTATCGCCAGTTTTTTTCTCAACCGCAACCAAACAAAAAAGGAATGATGTGAGAGTACACCCATATAAGGAACTGTGAATACAGTTGCGCCATTCAGTTAATTACCCTATCTAAGCAATGGCACTACTATCAAAGTAGCTTCAAAATACAACGATGACGCTCTAAAATAAACAGATAAATGATATATAAAAATGCAAGAGAAGACATGTAGGTATGTACATTATTTGATAAAAAGCTGTCCAAATTACATCCCATATAGGTTAAAGAACTGAAATCTTTGTAGTTTATATACTAAAGCGAATGAGGATCATACATGTCAATAGAAATACTATGTTTTCATGTACCTGACTATGGATATAGTTGATCAAAAAACGTTTTTAAGATCATAGTTAATCAACAATTAGGTTCAGGAAAATAAGTATATAATTCTTGACTTTTTTCAGTATTCTTGTACTAGAAAGTGAATATAATTTTATACCTTTAAATGAATTTAAGTGTGACCCTCCATGTAACCTCTCGCTATTGAGCACATATGAGCTTGTTCCGTCAAGCCCTTAACATTAGACTACTCAATCATACACAAAGTTCCAATCAGACTTATCCAAATGTCGATTGCCATCAATGTGATTAAGATATGAGGTAAGTAGGTAACTATGGTATAATAGGTGACACTCGAGCCCCTCTTGGACTCTTGGTTGCCTTCATATTGAGAGAGAGAGAGAGCTTTCGCCCTACAAATGTTCTTGTTTTGCAAGGCAAAAGATTATATAAATAGACCCTAGCAAAAGCTAGGGGAATGATACAAATAGGGGACAACATTAAAAAGGTTATTATACCAATCTACCAATGTTCAATTCAATATATTCAGCATCAGTATACTTTAAAAGTTTCCGGAGTTATATAATCAGATGTTTACTTAAATTTAATGACATAATTTTAGCCAATTATTATACACCTACGATAAAAAATATATATATATATATATATATAACCACGATTTGAAAAATATGGGCCTGGTGGTATTATTATATGGGCTAAGCCCAAATGTAAGAAGTCTGTGCGTGTGGAAAAGTTTATGTTAAATAGATAGAGCAAGAAAAAATCCTGTGTGGTGGGATGGTAGGCTGGTAAGGTGCATATGCATCACTTTGGTGGTTTATAGTTTGATTCTCAGCCTATCTCTTCCCCCTCTTTTTCTAAAGTATTTTTGTCACTTTAGAGTCTACAAAAGTAAAGATCACCAGCGTCATTTCGCATCTCGTGATGTCGCGTCAGTTTTCTCATTCTCTTCCACTTACTTTTATCTTGTAAACCACTCACACCCACTCAACTTAACTCAAAATTTTTTACTCTACAAACCAAGCGGCCATATAGTTTGTACATAATCAACAAGGTGAGTAACTCACCTTATATGTCTTAGGGTGTGTGACTCACTCGTGACTTTCTTCCTTGGGCATGGGACTCATTTGTGAGTGGAGGGCAAGGTGAGCCTCTCACTGATCCTTGCCATCCGATCTTAGACTACATGTGGGAGAGAAATAAAATAAGTTTGTTTGTTTATTTTCAAACATAACAAACAAAAATGATTTTTTTCCACCTCAATTTTGCATATTAATCTTTTTCGCAAACATAATATTACATATCGGACAAAAAAATATCTAAAGAGACAAACAAGAGTTGTGTCTTACTACATGTACAAACAAGATCTTTCCTTCTGTTATCATTATCATGCTACCTTTTATATTTTTGGTAAGTTCCAAGATAAATCTTCATTTAAACATTCACATTTAGAGTCCTGCCGTCATAAACTTGGTCAAACATTAGCCACAATATTAATTGGGTTTTGGGATAAAAATAGGGTCATACTAATCTTGCACCCCTAAAAAAATTTTAGGGGGTGTTAAAGTTTCCGTGCCAATCATTTGGTACAAGGTTTTTTTTTTTTTTTTTTAACTTTTACTATTTATTTTTTTTGTCACTTTTTTTATACAAGTCTTTTTTTTTTTTACATTTACTCTTTTTACAAATCTTACTTTTATAAAAGTAAGATTTTTTACTTTTTATTTTTTTTTACTAATAAAGTATATAACTTTTTACAAGTTTTATTTTTTTTTATTAATCAGTTTAAAACTTAAAAAAACGTAGTCGGAAATTTTTAAGGCTCAGTTCGAAGGTTGCAAAATGAGATGTTATCTCACTTTGCCGTCCATTCGGTTTTCATCATCGCCTCGGAAAATTTTAGGCTCAAAATCATCATCGCCAAGTATTTTTCATCGACAAAGTTCACATTCACAATAGTAAAGATTCTCAAATCTGCATAAAGCAATTCACTAACAGTAAAGATTCTCAATCAATCTGCTGCTTTCCTTCGTTATAAGGAATATCACATTCACAATTCACAGCTCATACCACAAAGAAGCAATCACAGCAATCACAGTTCATACCACAAAGAAGCAGCAATCACAGTTCATACCACAAAGAAGCTAACCAGAGGAAAATGTCGAGCTCACCATTTTATACCAATGAGGTAATAAACTTTACAATATGACATGCAAAATTTATAAAAAACGAGATTTTAATAGACTCAGATTATTATTGTTTTATCATTTTGGCTGCAAATTTGAAGGTTGCAAAGTCATTTGCCATGCCATTCGATTATGCCACGCCAAATCATTTTGCTGAAAATCAACAAAAGTTTTTTTTATCATCATCGCCGTATCTCGATTTTTTTTTTCATGTTTTCGGCTTATTTTTTGGCTTATGTTTTCGGTTTATTTTTGCCAAAACAACCATGAGCCAAAACAGCCAAAAACAAAAATAACCACTATCATAAACTTCAAAACCAAAAATACTTGATTATGATAGTGGTTATAAACAACAAAACTGCCATGAGCCAAGAACAACCATGAGCCAAAATAAACCGAAAACAAAAATAACCACTATACCATCACGAAAAAATAACCACTATACCATCACGAAAAAATAACCACTAAACCATGAGTTGCAACGACGGCGGTTTAAGCTTATTTACCGGCTTATTTTTTTGGCTTATGTTTCGGTTTATTTTTTGCCTCACAAAAAAACTGAGCCAAAACAACCAAAAACAACCATGAGCCAAAACAGCCAAAACAACCATGAGCCAAAACAACCAAAACAACTGAGATATGGTATCAACTGAGATATTGCGCCAAAACAACCATGAGCCAAAACAACTGAGATATGGTATCAACCATGAGCCAAAACAACCAAAACAACCATGAGCCAAAACAGCCAAAAACAACCATGAGCCATGCGTACAATATACCAACTTCAAAACCAACTGCATCCATATATACCATGCACCTCATTAGACCAACAACAACATCAACCCATATACCATCACGAAAACCGAATCTAAAACTTTAGATCTAGGGCGCGTCGGTGAGAAATACCGCACGTGCCCTATGTTAAATGATCACCTTTTCCCGATCTATCGTTTGGTATATGGGGTGAAAATATCCAGTGGTGCGTGGCCGGAAACATTTTAGTTCGCCGGAAATAGAGAGAGAAGAGATAAAGAGAGTAATAATTGTGGGTAAGAGATGAAAGATGGGGACAAATGGGGTAGGATGGGATGCAGTTGGTTTTGAGTTGGTATATTGTGGGCGGCACCCGGTTTTAAATACCGGGTTTGCTTTTTTTTTTTTTTTTTTAAGTAAAGTTATTTATTAAAAAAAAAAGTAGAGTTTGTAAAAAAAAAAAAGAAAATAAGGTTTATTAAAAAGTTATTTGTAAAGTAGTTAAAAAAAAGTTATTTCAATAGTAAACGTAAATTTGCGTAAGGTTTGTAAATTTATGTAAGGTTTGTTAAAAAAAATAAAAGTAACAATAAAAATAAAACTAATATAAAAAAATGTAACAATAAATAAAGTTGTATTTTTTATTTTTATTTTGTTAAAATAAAAGTTTTTATAAAAAATGTAACATTTACGTCGAGGTTATACATATTACTAGGATAAATGACCATGAAATGAAGCTGGATGAAATATTTTTGTTCACCAAGCGTCATATGCCTTGTGGACAACATATCCAAAATCATCTTGATGGACTCACATCAACACCACGATGTTTAAAGCGCCATTCTTTATAATTGTTGGGGTTACTCCAACAAACACAACATTCTCAATGGCGTTTAGCTTTTTGGACAAGGAAAAAAGACAAATTTCAAATGGGTGTTGGAATGTGTTAAGTTAGTAATCTGAAACAATATTACCGCGGGTTATAAATCGCAAGCATTTAAGCGTTGCTTGGGGCATGCGAAGAAGAATTCCCAACGCTAACAGTTACTCTGTCGATGGCATATCAATCAAAATGTGCTAAAGCATTGCGGACCCAATTCGATTCGTCGAAAGGAGTATGAGTCCGTTAGATGGACATGGGAATTGATAGTTCTGACTCAAGCCAGAAGATGTGTTCACGCATTATTACGAGCACCTACAAGATTTATTAGCCCAAAACCGGTGCTTAACCATTAATTCTTTGTTTTATTATTTAATAAATAACTACTCGAATTGTTTTCTCACTTTGTTAATTCTTTGTTTTATCGGATGTTTTCGATTATTTGATGGCGGTTGCAAGATTCGACAACATGTTTGTGTCATACATTCTGGATCAATATCGCGACTTCGGCGGACAACAACATGTAGAGTTGAGAGTCGACCTGTATTTGTTGAAGTTATACTTGGGCAACGCGGTCCGAACAGACAGGCGTTGTTGTGTTCGATCGACAAGATTATAGTGCGCGAAGCTGCGATCGAGCCTCTTTGAATACAAGCAAAATCAAGCGCATGCGTGTAAGGATAAGCTATTTAGCGGTGCGCTATAATGTTTCAAGAGATGCTTTCTCATTACTCGCGAAAGTCAGCGGGATGGCGACCCACATCAATGTGATCATCGATTGCGGTCAATTTATGGTTTACCATGTTATCACTGTTGTATTACCTTAAAGCAAGCGGTATGAATTTCAAATTTATGCCTATCGAGTTAATCTCCCGTCGATATCGATAATTTTAACTAGTTCCTTTTTTGAATCTGAGTTGCTATTCCGCTTGGTTTTGTTGATAATTTTGGAGAACCTTGCGTTCCACGGCGGTTGTCAAAATACTCAAGAGTGCGAAGAGCCTCGAGGGCTGAAGAGCACGAATATTTTCTTGTCGAGATGGCGTACAAAAATTCAAAGTGTTTATACGAGCATCGTCGTTTGTCAAAAAAATATGTTAAATAGGCTCGGTATATCGCTCCACGATCTGTGTCATTGACAACTCTTTGTTAAAGAAAGTAATCGTGGACGTCCGGCGCAAAGGACAACAAATCAGTCTAAACCAAATATCCGGTTTGAACAAAGGACTTAACGAAGAACCCCCACAGGCGCGCGAAGCTACGAAAACCTAAAAAGTCGAGTAAATAAAGAATGCGAGACACGGTTCTTATGTGGGAGAGCCTTTAACGTCGAAGACTTAAGCGAAAGACCTAACGAAGGACCTAGCGAGGCGACTTAAGACACCACTTATGCAGCTCAGTTACTTTAGCGAAGGTTGTATGTTGAAATTCCACTCTTTTCCGGCGTTGGATCATGGGGATCTTTAACGTGGAGGTGATGGAAATTGTGGCTATCATTTGTTGCCGTAGGTCTTAGCCTTCATGAAGAAATGTGGCCCGAATCGAGCTCTTGCCGGGGAAGAGTGAGCAATCACGAGGAAGATTACGAGGGTGTGGGGTAATTTATTTACATCTACGTAACTCGATGAATTGGTTTAGCGTGCAAAGCACCGGCGTTATTGGATGAGTATGCGAAATGGGAGTGGTTATTGCTACGACTCTTACCGTCCTATTGTATGTATAACCAATTCAATCATTTTGTGTCTTCGTGAGAGGTTCTCCGATTCGGTGAAATATTATCTCCGATTGTGATTCTTCGTGGGGAACAACGATTGTGCTCGCCGTTCTTGCGGTTCTTGATGAAGACTCACCACTCCGTATAATCACCCCTTGATGGAGCGTTATAGAAATCCGAAGTAGCGCCATGGGAACATGTGTTTGCTTTCAGCGACGGGGATGTTTAGGCGTCGTGAAAGCAGTTATTGATTTATATTGTAAATGACAAAACATGTATAGGCGATTCTTCGATTTATATTGTAAATGACAAAACATGTATAGGCGATTCTTGATTTATATTGTAAATGACACAACATGTATGAGCGATTCTTGATTTATAGCAAGCGACTCGTCATCTTTTATTCTGATTTACGCTCCTGCTCGGTTGTGTTGAGAGTCCAGATTATGTGCTTTCTTCGCAATCTTATGTGCCTCCTCTCGGCTATATCTCCGGTGCAGATGGGGACACTTTTATACCGTCCTCAGGTTCTTCCTCGTCTTTTGATCGACCGTCTCGCGTTGGCGAGTCTGAGCGAGAGATTAACGGATTGAGGAGCGCATTTGAGTTAGAGTCCGTGTGGGACACGTGGCGGTATCATTGGGCGACTACGCATCGGGCGTGATTGATCTTAGTTTCTAGTTATATTGTAATTTTGTGAACCATGTATCAACTATTAATCTATAACAAGATTGGTTATTTATGTATTGAAACTTCAATTTTGTGAACCATCATATTAATAATTTATGTTGTGAATAATTATCTGATTCTTTTGTAGGATCAACAACAAAATCCTTACTTATGTCGTTGTCGGCGTGGATTAATAATTCAAAGAACATCCCACCAACCCGTGACTAGGTAGTGCAAGTATTATCGTGTCGCTTTCTCGAAGGTAAATAATTAAGCGTTTCTTATTTGTGTAAATATATCAATAACTTGTTTGTTTAGAATACATTTCTTATAATTGTTTAAGTCATTATATGATGAGGACTAAAGACTATGGGTGTCGATCTTCGTGTGGAAGGAAATATTTCAAGAAAAGTCTTTGGTGAAGCCTCTTCTTCAACGTGATCTTCAAGCTATGAAACTAAAGATCTGACGATCAGCGTCTATTGGTGAAAACAATTTGTTGCGGCAAAAATAAAGCGTTGGGCGTCTTGGAATTGGCAAGAAATCCGGTTGATCACGCATGTCGGTAGGGTGGAATCTACATGAGAACATAGATGGCGTTAATAATCTTCGTATGGAGTAGATTTCGTTGTAATATTGAAAGCGTTGTTGTTTCTTGTTTAATGTTTTAATGTTATTGTTTAATTAAATGGAAACAAACACACGATTAAAAGCATAACGTAAAATAAAAATCGTATAAAAAGCATTTCTGTGATTAAATCTGTTTATCATATAAACTATCATATAAAAGCAATTCTGGCGAATAAATCACACTATATATCTTCTCTGAATAAAAACCTTTATATATATATCATTCTGTGAATATAAATTATACACAAAACCCAAAAAAAAAAAAAAAATGAAGCCGTCGTTGGTGATGATTGGTGATGATCAACTCTTATGGGGTGCAAAAAATGATTTTATGGGGTGCGATATTAGGTAGCGCAAAATATTTTATACAATAAGTAATTTCTTATAAAAAAAAAATCTATGGTAGTTTCCGATAGTTTTATAAGGTGGTTTCTAAAAACGTTTCTACATCGCTTCTAAATAATTTTGTCATCTAAGGTGGTTTCCGGGCACCGCCAATACAAAGTGTAGGTCCGCCTTTGCCTAAGAGTTTATAACTCAATCAATCACCGGCTACCAACAAACACGATCCACCAGAATCATCCAAAACAGATAGATGTATCGCACTCACGAGACAGCACTAAACCCCACGAAGTTTTGAGTCATGTTCACTCAAACCAAACTATTGTAGTTTCCAAAAGGATAACTTGATCGGTCACATAAAAAGAGCTTGTTGAATTTATTCACAAATGTTCTCTTAAAAGGCTTGTATTCTTGTAGAGTAGAACACTACAATTGCCATATTAGCAACGAATGTACAATTATATATCATTATAAGGATGAAGATTTACAGTTCTTAGAAGATTATGTAGGAATGAGCGGTATATTCACTTACTCACACAATACAACTAACCAATTTATTTAACGAAGATAACAATGTAACTCACATTTTCTGATGTTTTAAAAGCGGGTTTTAATCGATCCGGTCAGTCGTGATGACCGGTTCGACCGCCGCGAATCAACCGGTTTCCATTTATTATTATTATTATTATTTTTCAACCGGGTCAATGGGTTCGACCGCCGGTCGGCCGGTTTTATAAAAAATTGAAAAAAAAAGCCGTGCTTAAGTGTAGGATTCTTGGGTTTTAAACACTGGTTTTTATCCGTTTTGTGGCCGGGCGTCAAGCCGGTTAAAATAGCGCAGTCGGCCGAGTTTGAAAACATTGCGTTTTCTATGTTCTATCATATTATTATTTTTCCATGACCACAACCAAACAAAACAAAGAACAAAGTATGAGAGTAAACCCACATGAGGATGTACAAATGCAATTGCGTTGTCACTAAATATTTGTATTCAAACAACGACAGTAATATCAAAGTAGCTTCAAAATACAAACGCTCTTAATGGAAAAATGTGCCGGTGTGTCACCCTCACGAGTCCTGCTGAATTACTCACCGAACCTCACACAGGTTGAGTCCGGTCATTTATCCAGATATTGATGTTTCACAAAGGGAACTTAATCACTCACACAAAGATCTTTTACTTGTATGATATGGAAAGTATATTTAACATTTTAAATGCTTAAACTAAACTAGTTGCAACGTTGAATAATTAATAAACTTTTTCAAAATGAGGTGCATTATCACAAATTTTCAAACAAAAACGATCAAAAAATGTGAGATAAACCCATTTGAAATCCCTGATATAATTTTAGGATCTCCGATCCAAATTCAATGGATGTGCCTCACCAGAATTATCTAAAATGAATAGATGTGTCGGTGTGTCACACTCATTAGTCGTGCTAAAAAACTCATCGAACCTCACATAGGTTTAGTCTAGTTTATTTATCCAAATATTTTTCTACTTACACAAAGATTTTTCTACTTATATGATACGGAAAGTATATTTAACATATAAAACACTTAAGCTAAACTACTTGCAGCTTTTGTATACTTACTTCACTTCATGGCATGAAATTCATGAAACATAAAACAAGTCTCGCAACTTTTACAAACAAAAAAGAATGAAAAATTTAAGAGTAAACCCATTTGAAATCCGTGATAAAATTTGTACGCCCCATATCTCCTAATCAAATTGCGTTGTCACTTGATAACTGTATTAAAACTTTGGCATTGACTTTCATAGTAGCTCCAAACTACGAACACTCTATAAGAGCATAGAGTATCGTGACAGTAGCAAAGGTCGTCGTCGCGTGGAAGAAAATTTCATGAACTTTCCATTGCCCTCGCCACCACACCAACCAAGGTCGTCGTTTTCATCTTCGCCCCCAACGACACGGAAGAAGACAAAGAACTTTTCGGTTATTCGATATTAAGCTTGGATTTTGAGTTAATTTGAGGGTGGGTGGGCGCAAGTGAAGAGGTTTGGGTTAGTTGTGATTGGGGGTATTTTTAAGTGAGTGTGTTGAAGTGGTGTGACACATGTAAGGCCCAAATGAAGAAAAGTGGCTTGCCCACGATCCTCTATGCACTAATTATATAATGAACATAAGGACTAGAGTAGATTATTATTATTTGATAAAAACCGATTCAACCTTATATCCCACATAGAAAAAAGTGAATTCTCCTTTGGTTATATAGCACACTATGGGGGTAACTCGTGTTTAGATGATGTCATGTTTTCGGTTAGATGATGTATTGGAGTATATTAGGAGGCGTTTGGTTGAAGGTGTTTACCATTGGTTTAAGGATTAATGGTTAAAAATGTTGTTTGGTATAAAAGTGTGGGCCCCAAAAATGGGAATGAGTACCCCATATTAGCTGTGTACAAAACCTAAGGCAACCATCGTCATTTCATTTCTTTTCTTAATTGTGTGGGACCACTTTTAACTTCCACCACCCACTTCCTTTTTAATTTTTTCTTATAACAAAAATAAACATTACTTTAAATCATATATTATTTTTAATTTTCACACTAAATAATTAGATAATAATTTTAAATTAAATATAATATTTTCTCTCATCTCAAATCCAAATCCAAATCATAAACCCATCTACAAACCAAACGGGCCCTTGTATTAGTTAAAAATTATAATTCAAACCATCTAATTCAAAAATTGACACAAAATTCTATACCTTTTAACTTAACGAATATATTATATTATTTGTTGTCACTTATACGTGGTATGTACTAACTGAGTAACTTCTTATTTACAAAGATTGTTCATATGTTTATTTACAAAGATTGTTCATATGTTTTATGCAACTAAATGTTTGATAAAAAAAAAAAAAAAAAAAAAAAAAAACTAAATGTTTGACCGATTCACCTAACTTACCTAGCCATATTATTTGACCCATTGTCTGAGGATCTAACTAATTTTAAATTGAGAAAACACAACTACAAACTCAAGCTACACTATCTTGTTTAGAAGTACAATATAATTTGACCCATTGTATTCGGAAACACAAAGCGAATTGTAGTATAGCCATTTTTCTCCTCGGCCACAACCGAACAAAAAAGAACGAAAAAGTGAGGAGTGAACCTCGTGAGGATCGCTTAATGCAATAGCGTCTTCACTTAATAACCGCATTAAACAATGGCACCCTATTATCAAAGTGGCTTCAAAGTACAAACACTATACAAGTATATAAGCAACAAATAAATGTTACTTAGAAATGCAAGAGTAACATGTAGGCATGTACATTATTTGATCAAAGCTTTAGATCCCACATAGGTTAAAGAAGTGAAATCTTTCTTGTTTAAATTGTATAAAGAATGGCAGTCATACATGTCTTGAATACTGATATGTGTCTAAATACACATATATTTCATATTATTTAAACCCACAAAAACAGCCAAAAACACACAAATGACTATATAAATGTTACAAATATCATTGAAATGTGTTTTTATGTGACTCAGGTACAAAAAGATTGAAAACAAATAAAAAATGATCAAAGTTCACACAATTGACATTTTCAGTCCCTTAAGTTTCACAAAATGGCAAAACTAGTCCCTGAAGGTTTAAAATGAAAGAAAAGTCAACTTTAGTCTTTGGGATATCAAACATGTTCACAAACAATCCCTTGATAAAAGTTTTCACAAATTGGCAACTTTTACCCCTCAAGTTTCAAAAGTTGTCAAAATTAGTCATTGGCTTGCAAAAATGGAAAATTATCTTTTATGGTCCTTGTACTAATGAAACTTGGCAAGATTGATCCTTGGAATAACTTTGAAAGATTGGCGGTTCGGCCTTCAAGAATTCAAAATTGCAAGATTAGTCCTTGGGCTTAACTTATAAACCAAACCAACCCTTTTAATATTTACCCCATTGACTTTTTACCTTGGCCCTGATACAAAACCAACCCACGGTTTAAAAATAAAACCGCTCTCTCTTTATCCCTTCCTCCTCATTTGAGCCAAAACCACCATTCCAGCACACGGTTTCACCACCACTGTCCGCTGACTTGGCACTTATCTACACTGTCCTCCCTACATGTGAACAAGAAGCATTAATTGCGTGAGCGCCTCGATCTACTAGTATCACTTTTGGCGCCAAAGTGAATTCAAAACTAGGATCATCTCTGCTCGATCAATGGTCGAGAATTAAAGTGGGATTTGACGAGCTAGTGGGAACTCAAAATATCTATAAAGATAGAAAGAAGCGAGTAGTTGATATTATTAGTATAGGTAGTGTAGTTTAGTATCGACATAGTGTAATTCTCATTCTCGGTGTAATTTTAAGCTTTCTAGTATTAAACTAAGTTAGTTCGGTGTATTTCAACTCTTTTCAATTATCAATTTCAAGTTCAAGTTCATTCTCGGTTTATGCAATCATTTTAGTTCAAAATCTTATATAGCTTAAATGATGTTTCGAGTTGTTATTATGGTTGCATAAGTTCATATAAGTTCTTTATATAACTTATGCAAGCCATTTGAATAATAAAAATCAAGTGCGATAATAAAAGCAGAAAAATACCAAAATTCAAAGAAAATAGAAATAAAATAAAAATGAGTGTTCATGATGATGAAGGCTTGGAGCAGGGTTGCTCATGGATTGCCCTGGGTTAGATGCTTCATGGGAAGCTGTAGGAAGTAATTTGGTACTCTTGGTTCTCAGTTGTGAGCTTGAAAGTCATTTGTAAGCTCAAATTTTCATATATTTGCATATTACTGTTTTCTTTATTAAATCTGTTTATTTTGGTGTTTGTATGTTTAGATTAGCTTGTTACATCAATACTAGTTCTTAGGCATCAATTTCATGGATTAATTCAGTATTTTGATGTGAAAGTCTCATTTTCATTTTTTTAAAAGGGATGTTTGGAATAGTTGGGTTATCTGTGATCCAAGCTGTTTGTGTTGTTGTTCTTGTGTGATGTACACCACAAAAGGGGCCAATATCTCGTTAAACAGATTAACTAAGTGTTCTTTGATTAAAGTCAAATTTCCATTATAAGCTCAATAGTTGTTCCTTTATTAAGGTTTCTAAAGTCCATAATCTTAATATCGGTTCACAAGTAGTTAAAGTAGCTTGTTATAGTCTCATTTAGCTTATTTAATCATTATTAGTAAGTAGAATTAGATCAAAGTTCATATAAGTCAACCTTTCAAGTTTTTCAAAAAGTCAAAAGTGGAGAAAGTGATTTTGGCAAAACTTTGTTGATTTTCATGGATTGATTCGGTTCAAAGTTATTGAAATTTTGGGAAAATCAATATTAGTTGGTCTAGTTTTGATAAATCATTTTGGAGAATTTTGGAATTTTCTTAAGCTCTAAACAAGCTGCTCAATAATTTGAAAACTCCACTATTCACACTCGGTACATCTTGGGTGTGTTACTGAATAACTGACAACTATCAGGTTTCATATTAGCTTGTTAGGATCTAAAAATTGGTCTAGTTGTTCATTGGTTGGTGATCTTGAGTACCTCATTTACGGTTTTCAGTTTGGTTCACTAGATTAGCTTATAATTTAGCTTAAAGTAGGTGATTAAGGGCCGTTTAGGCGTGTTGAGACTTGAAATATGGTCTCGAGCTTTTTACGTAGCTTGTGCTTTTAGGTCCCAATCAGTTGCATTAGCTCAATTTAGGTTAGATTTAGGCTGTAGTAGCTTATGGTAGCTTTTGGATAGCTTATTGCTTATTTAGTCTTATTTAAAGCGCTTATTTGCCCAATTCGACATTAGTGAGCTTATCTAACTTTTATATTTTCCTAGTATTACGCTATCATATAGTATTTATAGAAAAGTTTCATATTTATTAGAGTTCATTTAGTATTTATTATAATTTAAAATAGTTTAAATAATCATTAAATAGTAATTAATTAATAATAAATAGATAAAAGTGTAATAAATATATTTTCAGTTTTAAAATAAGTTTTATAATATTTTAGATTTTCTAAGTCATAATTTCACTTTTCTAGCTTTATTTCATATTTTCTTATATTTTAGGGTATTATTAAATAGTTAAAATAGTTTTTAATTAATAATAATTAAATAAATAGTCATAAAAACAATTTTATTTTTCCAATAATTTTCTTGCATCATTAGGATTGTAAAATATATTTTCCATATCCGTAGGTATTTTACTTCTTTATTTTCACGTTTTATTTAAATGCGTTCGTAATTTTATTTAAGCGTCGTTTTAAGTTTTAACGTTAATCGATTTTAAATATAAATTAAAATGACTTCAAAGTCTTTATTAGATTTAATTTCCTTAGTGTAATCAATCATAACCTTTTCTGTTCAATATTCACCGATCGGATTCGTTTGTATTCTGGTTTACGCCTCGTTGGGACTTAATGACCCGGGGATACACTAAACTCCTCTGGACTTAATTGCATTTTTTACGAAATTGTTTGACTTTTATGGTTGACCATTCACAAGTGGTTGACTAATAAAAGATAGACCGTTTGGAGCGAATCAAATACCACTATGTTTTCGGATACATGGTGTTGGTGAAGTTGATTATAAAATCAAATATTTCAAACTTCATTAACATCATCATTTGAAAATGAATATAAATTCTTGACTTTTTTAATATCTGCTCCAACATAAGTAATCTAAGCTTTTACAAAATTTGTCCATATGCTTATGTAACTAATTATTTAGTTATGTGTTTATCTATATAATAAAACAAAACCGTAATTATACCATCATTCTCAATTTAACTGAACTAGGGATTTTCTAGGTTACATGATGATGTCATCAATAGGAACGTTTCACCGATCCACCTTAAGTTACTTAACCCCTACTGTGAGGTTGCAGGCTCTTCAAGTCAATCATGAGAGAGGAACCATTCAAACCGATATAGATGTGCATAATCATATCCATGTGACTAAGAAAGGACGCAACTCTGATACAACACGGGTGGTTTGAGCCCCTCTTGGTTACTGAATATTCTAGAGAAGATATGGAGAGACAAAGTGACAACAGTCTCCTACCAATGGTAAACTAATCAATTCACGAGAACCCAGCGAAATTGAGTCGCCAAAATGATGTAAATAGGAGTCTTGCTAAAAAAATCATGGAGCATCACTCAAGTCTAGTCATGTTCACCTATCCAAACTATTCATGTTCCTGACGAAGATTTCCTACTAATTTTGTATACAAAACTTATTTTATATGCTAAGGTCACCGTATTTAACACATAAAAGGCTTAAATTAAACTAGTTGTAATGTAGAATACTTAACTATCTTCATGACATGTAATTCAAGAAACACAAAAAGAGTTGCGTTATCGCCAATTTTTTCCTGGACTACAACCAAACAAAAAAGAACGAAAATATGAGAGTAAACCCATACGATAACAATGATAGATTTTTTACTCGGTAAAGGGCATGTAAATCAAATTTTGTCATCACTTACTAACTGTATTCAAACTTTGGCATTAATTGTCAGATTAGCTTCAAAATATAATGAACATATATTTTGTGTTTAGTAGATCTTTGCTATCACGAGTTCAACTTATACATATCGCATCGGTGAAAGACATGAAATGTTCTATGGTTATATACTACATTTGAGACAACAATTTACGTTGAGAAAGCTATCATGTTTTAACACATAATGGAATTGGAGTTTATTATATTATCGAAAAAATAAATTTCCGTACATCTTAGTAACCGAAAATTTATATAGACGTCTTGAATTTTTTCAAATATTTGTTCTAACATAACAAATAGTTTTTCTATTATTTGTTGTCAGTTTAAAAAAGTGGTACTCCAAACTTTTTATTCACAAAGATTGTCCATATGTTTACGCAACTAAATATTTAGTAATCTTCTATGTTTATCCAATAGCTGTTTGGTGTTCATTTCAATCTCTAAATGTTTGTACAACTCAATCATGCAAAAGGCATCATTCAAACCGATCCAGATGTCCATTGCCATCCATATGAA
Organism: Chrysanthemum lavandulifolium; assembly: GCA_022545495.1. Classification (NCBI taxonomy): domain Eukaryota; kingdom Viridiplantae; phylum Streptophyta; class Magnoliopsida; order Asterales; family Asteraceae; genus Chrysanthemum; species Chrysanthemum lavandulifolium. The sequence goes on along the minus strand of CM040240.1, from coordinate 7,874,144 downwards.
TCTGATATGAAGGGCACAACATTGGTGATTTTCATAAAATATCATTTATTTTCAACCCTCTTTGGAATTTCTCTAACACTTTTAAATGTACAAAACTACTTATCTTTTTTTTATTTTCATATACATCATTTATTTCCGGTCCTCTTTGGAATTTCTCTTGCACTTTTTAATGTACAAAACGATTTGTCTATCAAATAACACAAAGAAAGCAAAAAAACGATTTATCATCAAATGTCAAGTTATTCAGCTTTGTCGAAATCTGAAAACAATTTAAGTAAAGAAATCCTAATGCCTTGTCCCAATACTTAAATTACAAGTTGAAAAGATGAACAAAATAACATCGTCAATGATCACACAAAACATGTTGGTATTAGGGTGTTGACACTTGAATTGTGTATATCACTTTTTATTACAATATTTGCATAGTATTTGGTGCTTTGGGTACACGAAATTCATCTTGAGTAAAAACAATAATACGCTCAAATTCAAGTCCAAATTGTGCTTGTATACAAATATTAAGTGAAAAGCCACATTTTTTTGTGATGGTCACACATTTTGGTTAATAACTAATGTTGGTAATCAAATTAATCTACGAGTGTGCAATCTAGACCAACTAACTCATATTAAAGTTTAACTTGAAATCACTTTAATACTTAGGTAAATCACAATTATATAAAAAAAAGTTGACGTTTTGATTTGTTACAATTATTGTTCGCAAAACTTCACTTAAATGCTACAAACACTGCCAACTTATTATATTTATAAAAAAAATATCTTATATGACAAGGAAGGTATGTGTATCATATGAACTAAACTACATGCGATGACATAGAACAACGGTCTATAATAAACAGATAAATAGTAAATAGTATATAGAAATGCAATATGCATTTGTACATTATTTGATCAAAAGCATTTCAACTTTACATCCCACTTAGTTAAAATGAAGTAAACTCTTTCTTGTTTATATACTGTAGATCATACATGTCAATAATATTACTATGTTTTCATGTACAATTTTGTTGAGGAATTGATTATAAAACTAAAATGATGATGAATATAAACATTTTTGACTTCTCTAGTATTTGTTATGAAAAATGAATTAAGACGTGGCCCTCCATGTAAGGTAAGCTATAGAGCACATATGAGATTATTTCGTTAAGCTCTTAACAATGGACTACACAAAGTTCCATTCAAATTGATCCGAATGTCCTTTACTATCCAGGCACGGACCTAGCTAGGAGAGTTCGGGGGTTCACAGGAACAAAATAGACTTTCCTCATTTAGTGTAAAAAGTGAATGTAAATTCTTGAACTTTATCTGTGGTCACCTAAAAAATGGGTGCTCCAAAGTTTGTACTGGAAAAAGGATGAAGGCGTGGCCCTCCATATAATGTCACTTCATAACACAAACGCCTCTATATGAGGTACATATAAAACGTGGGATGTGATATAAATACACTCCCTATGTTGTCACATCATAGGGTTTTAATCAAATCGTATAATCCGAGATGCACATCGTATAAGCCCGCAATGATCCCAATCATTGGATACTCTCTTTATGGAAGGGTGTGGATAACTTGTCCCATAAAATGTACAGATAAAAGCCTATTAAACCTTACATCCCATATAGATTAAAGAAGTGAAATCCTTCCCGTTTATATACTATAGAGAATGAGGATCAAATTTGTCTAGAATATTACTGTACTATGTTTTCAAATACATGCGCAGATGAAGTTGGTTATCTATACTACATATAAAGGGTGTATGGTCAAAGTGGAACGTCGAAAGTTGAAAATGGTCATACGTGAAAGAAAATGTGTAGTGTAATTAATAATCTTATCAAAACATTCTATTACTTAAAATTACAATGATTTATTCACATTATACAACTAATTAAAAACATATCTACCAATTTAAATACAACCAATTAAAACACCACTTACTAAAAAGTAAAATAAAATTTTCATAATGTACAATTTAAACAAGCTACAACGTAATTCATATAAAATAATAAAACACACTAATTAATGTTATTTTAAAACAGCTAAAATGAAAAGTACGTGTTATTATACATATTATACAAATTAATAAAACACAAAACTTCATACAACCTAACAAGTTGGATGGTGCATATAGTTTTGAAAACCGGACGGAACCAACGAGTTCAGCAAGGGAGCGGTGTCGCCACCGGTTCGGCTAACCAATAAAAGCCATCCGAAAACGAAACAGATAGGACCCGTTATTATACACATTATACAAATTAATAAAACACACAAAGCTTCATACAACCTAACAAGTTGATGGTACATATAGTTTTGAAAGCGGGCGGGGCAGCGGGTTCAGCGGGGGGCCGGTGTAGCTACCGATTCGACTAACCAATAAAGTCATCCAAAATGAACGAGAGAGGACATGTTATTATACACATTATACAAATTAATAAAACACGCAAAGCTTCACACTGGCTAATAAGTTGATGGTACATATAGTTTTAAAAGCTGGGCGGGACCAGCGGGTTCAATAGGGAGCCGGTGTCATGCCACCGATTCGGCTAACCAATAAAAGCCATCCGAAAAAGCAGAGAGGACCGTTGAAACCGTCTGGCGGTGAATCGAGCCTCATCGAAATCTATTTCTCGGTTAATCGTCACGGGTGCAGAAGAAAAGCGAAAAGTGAAAAGTTTAAAATAAAAAATGTTGAAACCATATATTTCAAAAGAAAAGTATTAATACAAATCGAAAACCGGGTTGAACCGGGACGCTTTAAACCCAGCGGGTTGACCCAGTTTAATTTGACCCTTTTTTTACCCAACCCGACAAGTTGACCTGGTTTAAATCGGCCTCGTTTTCGACCAGAATGGTTCAACCGCTTGAACAACCCTGGTCGAAGCGGGTTTCAAAACATTATATTTAATCCCCAAATCTTCAAACTTTTATTATTTTTCGTTTATAACTTATAAACTTTTTTGTTATCAATAAACCATCTGTCATTATAAGATCCCGTTGCTATGCACGGGTACTCGTCTAGTAAAACTAAAAATTTCGAACCTCAAATTTTCTTATGTCTGAAAATGAATATAATACTCTTGACTTTTAGTATATGTCGTCACTTCAAAATAATGGTTAGTCCAAAATCTTTATTGACAAAGACTGTCCATGTGTTTATATAACTAAATATTTAGTAATCTTTCTATATATCTATACCGATCATTCTTAATTTCTATTGACCAATAGAAACTATTAACTAGATGTTCTTATTAGAATATGTGATAATAGAAACGTTTCACTGATCTACCTCAAACTTATGTAACCCCGACTGTACGTACAATGCCTTGTTGATTCTCCAGTGACATGTTACGAAAATGAAAGAAGGTGTGGCCCTCCAAGTTCTTATGGATTCTTGAACCAAATGATCCTTAAATTTGCGTTAATCAAAATACAAAGTTTTATAGACACGTACAAATGTTATTTATTTATTTTTTATTTTTTTATTTTTTTATTTTTCTTTATCTATCTATCGTATGTCTCGTATGCATGTCGTATTCAAAGTTTTATAGACATGTACAATTCTTACTTTTTTTTATGTTCCATTTAAAAAACTGGATTTTGAATGTTGCACAAAGTATTTTTGTTGGCTAACTCAACAGTTCAATCATCGTGTGAAAACCGCAAAAGAAAATAAAACCAACAGTCCAATCATCCCTAGTGTATAGTGGCGGCCCATACAGCAAACTAAGTTGTGCCTCCATAGAGTGATGGGTAGACAGAGGTGGTGAACAGATGTTTGGAATTCTATCTCAAGTGAATGATTGGAGACATGCCTAAAGAATGGTTTCAACGGATTTCCTTAGTTGAATATTAGTATAACACTACATATCACACTGTCATCAGTATTACTCCCTACCAAGAAGTTTATGGCCAATCACCACCAAGCACCAACAGACATTGCATACACTCGGGGTGAAAGCAGAGTTGAAGATGTGAACAAATCATTGGATGCTAGAGAAGAAGCTATTTAGCTGCTCAAATTTCACCTTGAGATGACACAGAATAGGATGAAATCCATGGCTGATAGGCACAAATCAGACAGAACATTTGCATTGGACTCATGGGTCTATCTCAAAGATAATCCACTTTGAGGAAAGATAAGCACAAAAATCATCTCCTAGATACTTTTGTCCATTTAAAGTCATACGGAAAGTGGGAAAAGTAGCTTATACGCTGAGTTACCTGAATGTGCCCAAATACATCCATTGTTCCATGTCTCTCAGCTAAAGTTACATAAAGGAAATCCACCTACACTACGAGCTACCTTACCAGATTTCAACAAAGATGGGTTCATTGGAATAGAATCTTTGGCTACATTGGACATGAAATTGGCAAAAAGAGGTAATGCAGCAACAATTTATGTGTTGGTGTAGTGGGTCAATGGCACTATAGCTGATGCAACATTGGAGTTATATGAAGATATTGTTGCTTGATTTCCTTCATTTGATATGGATGCTTAATAGTGATTACTTTAGGTCAAGTAATGTTTGAAGGGAAAGTATTGATATGAATCACAAGCAAGTGAATAGAAAAGTCAAAGAAAGTCAACAAATAAAGTCAAAGGTCAAGAACAAACCATAACACTTCCATGAAAACTTATTTCAATTCCTTTCTCATTTCCATTTCTATAAATACATGTACTAGCTACTTTACGATTCATCTATCAAATTTATAAATTGTTCTTTGTAACAAACTCATATTCGATAACAAATCATTTTCTCTAATTCAAATATCTATTTCTTGCATATTACATTCGATTTCAATTCGGTTTGGTTCTTAGTTAGTGTGGGTAATACTCGAGTTGTGAACAAACCTATTCATAAAGATGTATGACTTATTAACATGGTTCTAAAGCAGCAAAGGCCCCCAAAGGTCATGCAAAGGCGTGAGGCTTAGTCATGCCGCTATGCTACGCGTTATGCCATCTTATGCCACATCTTTCTGTATACTCGATATCTATGAAATATGATATCAATATATAAAAAATTTCATATTTTTTGCCGCCTTATATCATGCTTTACAAAAGCAAAAGCTTCACTTTAGCCGCTAAGCGCGTGAGACTTGGTCATGCCGCAACGCCACGTCTCACACGCTATTTATAACATTGCTTATTAATAGTAATTAAACTCATTTGCGGTGTTTGCTTAAGCTTATTATATTTACAAAGGTAAATAATCAAAAGTACATGCATATTGTTGTAGGTATTATAAAAGGTATAAAAATCTTTTGCTATAACACTATTTATATAAACTTTAAGCTACGATTTTTGAGGTTATATTTTCTAGTATAAGCTCATATGCCTAAGCTTATTAGTTTACCTAAACACTTATAATGACTAATTTTGGTCATATAACGTAATCAACTCATAAGCCGTTCATAAAAGCCGCTCATAAAACTTAGAAAACACCCACTTAAAGTAAAGGGTTAAGGTCAAAAATAGCAACAAACTTTCTCGAATGTACCGAGTTAGTACGTGAATTAAAAAGTGTTTCACATCATGTTGTCAACTTTCCAGAATTTGTTTCATTATGCGCACATGATACTTTTTTCGTCTTATGAATTTTGAATAATCTTGATATACATGCCAATATAGATATTATGATGAGGTGTACAATCGATGTTAGCTTTGGTAGGTATAATTGTATATCAATTACAAATATTGAACGCAATTTTATGACAAATCATGATTTAATGTTAGAGTTTGAAGATGAGCTTTTTTATTTAGATTGAAATGTGAAGTGAAGTGAAGTAAAGTAGTTGCGACTGTAATATATCATTTAAAACACTACCTATCGAAGCCGGTGCGGAATATATACATGCAATATATTGACGTGAAATGTACTTAAGAAATCTTCAATAAATTTTAGACGAAAAAGGTATTCTACTGAATCACCATTTGAAAGTTGATGATCAAATGTGAAACACCTTTTAGTTCACATACTAACTCAATACTTTATAGAAAGTCTATTGCTATTTCCCAACCTAAACCTCACTGCAAAATACATCCTTATAGTTTATCAATTCTCCCACTAAACATCTTTGTCAAACACATTACATCCATAGGGACTAAAAATGTAAAAAATTTCTTATCTCCATTATCTACTAAAAGCCAAACACCTCACTTTATAAAATCACCCCAAACATCACGATCCGATCCCATGATTCAAGAACCACATTAGTTGATGGATGGTGGTAGTGGCAAATGGTGGTGATGGAGGTGGCGGATGGTGGTGATATTAGATTTGACCACCACAATATCGATGCATGGTGGTGATGAAGGTCGCGGATCGTAGTGGTGAGAAAAAGTGATGATGTTTTGCTAACTTATGGTGGTTGAGGTGATTTTTGTAACCATGGTGTCTAACTTATTGGTTGCTCACTGTCATACAAACTGAAACCAGGTAAAGTCATTTATTTTTTAGGAGGTTGGAGTGACCAATTTAAGGTTATTTACACCTATCAGAATTTTTACTTTAAACCTCTCACATTTTAGTAATGATAATCATAATATTTTATCGTCAGGGAACCATGAGTGGTTAGTTGAGAGTAATTATGGTGGCGTGTTTTAGTATTTATGATAGGTATAGGTATTTTGTGGTTGTTGGAAGTGATTTAATAATGACGAGTTTAGATATTAGTGACGACAAAAAGAAATTATAGAGATAACAAAAAGAAATTACATCATGTTACTCCCGTGTTTAACATATACTAACGAATGAAATTTAGTGTGAAAATTGATAAAGCACAATTATGCATTAGCAAATTACTCTAAAGTAAATAACAAAAATGTCACATAAAATAATTACTCTCTCCATTCCAAAAAAATGTCCATTATACTATTTATGTTTGTGCTAAAAAAACATGTCCATATTTTAATTTTAGATAGTAATTATGACTGATTTTCTTACTTTACCCTCATGATCAAAACGTGCATTAATTACTCACTAATAATTTCTATATTAACTATAAGGGTAAAAATTACTTTTATCAATTAAAACTAACATCAATTACACATATCATATTTTGTCTATTTTTTTGTTTGTTGACATTCTTTTTGGGACAGAATGAGTATTAATTTTAATTAAACAGTTAATTAAACTTAAGAATCTAGTGTTAAAGATCAATTATTAACATCATCAGATATACACAAAAAATATAGCATTATTAATCTCCGATAATCATGCCGACAACTTAGAAAAAATACAGTACCCTTTAATTATAACTCATTATTAACTAGCTTTATAAACACATGGCCAAATGTAATGGAAGATTAGTGGGCAAAAAGTAGCCATTTCACTTTACACTTTTGGAAATTTCTGCATAGTTTCTCGAAGAGCCTTCTCCATTTGTTTTTAATCAGCTAGAACTCAACCAACCTTCTTTGTTTGAAAACTAAAAAGTACGTAGTAACATCTTTGAGAACTGGTGAAGTCTGTATTTCAAGGTACTAGCTCTTACATACTTTCTGGCATAGACTTAATTAGTTACTAACTGTAGACACCAAATTTCTACCTTTTCCTAGTATTTTACAAGTTGTGTAACTTCTTAAGTTTGATGTATCAATATTTCTATCTTTATTAATCAACAAGTGAAACTTAGTGAGATAAATCTGTTTGGATCATATTTAAGGGGAGTTTTTGGTATTCCTTATTTATTTTTAAGTAAAATAAGAAAGTCTCAATAAGTAGGTAGAAGCTGCTTATTTTAATGCTTGAGATCATATAAAAATGTATTCTGGTTTTTCTTGATAGCTTATTTTTAGGGAAAATTTTAAAGGAGATAGAAGCTGCTTATTTCAATAGGCTTATTTGAGATTATTCTCTTTTACTTTTATATTTGGCCTTAACCAAAGGTTTTATATTTGACCATACGCTGTGTTTGGGACGAGCTTTTTGGTGCTTTTATCATTTAAAATATACAGCTTGTTTAGTAACGATTGTTTAGTTTTTTTATTTTGCCTGTATGAAACACCAAGTGTTTAGCATTAACTTTTCGCTTTTACGTCATTTTACTCTTTAACCCAAGTGCTTATTTTTAAGTAGCTCATAAGTACTTTTTATAAGCAGAGAATAATAAGCAATCCAAAAGTATGAATACTGTAATAAGATTCTCATCCCTTTTGTTGCTAGTTCAGTCGTGTTTTAATCACATCAAACCAACCATGTGAACTAACCCTGTTTAGACCCAAGCTTAACATGTTTATTTTTCTATCGTTTCTGGAATTGCCACCCGTAATTTTGTTTATATAATTTCTATGTCTCAGGAAAATGGAAGTTGTATCTGCAATCATTGGTCCTGTTGTGAATGTTTTGACGGGTCATATTACACAAAAGTTGAGAAACCTCACTTCCTACGCCGATCGTGTGAAGGAAATGAAAGACAAAATTAAGGTTTTGGACGGTCAAAGAATTGATAACGAAAATCATTTGAGAAGAAACCGTGAAAACAATAAAGAGATACCTGCTCGTGTACCGGGGTGGTTGAAAGAAGTAGAAAACATCAAGAAAGAAATTGAAAAAATTCCAAGTAACGACATTGGATGCTTTAATGTCAAAAAGAAGTATCTAGCAGGAAGAAACGCATTGAGGGTAACCGAGGATATCGACCGTCTTATTACAGAAAAAATCACCTGGAATGATGCTGTAATACCTCTTGGAAGAGTCGATTCCAAACGCCCGGCATCAACATCAGGTGGAGATACCCAAAATGGCTTCAAGTCAAGAAACTAGATATTCAATGATGCATTGAAGTTCCTTCAACATGATGATGGTAAGACTCAAGTGATAGCCTTGTGTGGAATGGGTGGTGTGGGGAAAACCACGCTGATGAACCAACTGAAAAAGGCTGCAGAAGATAACAAGATGTTTAAGTGGATCGTGGTTGTAGTTATTGGGAAAGCTTTCAGCTTTTCTGCAATTCAGAATGCCATAGCAGCGCACACAGGCGAACCTCTAACCGAAACTGATGAAACACTAAGGGCAACTCTTCTTTCTAAAAGATTCAGAGAGTTTTCAGAGCGTAAAGAAAGGAGTCTGGTTATATTGGACGATTTGTGGGAGAAGATTAAACTCGAAGATATCGGATTAGCGGGTCCTTTGCCAAACGGGGTTAAGTTGCTGCTCACATCGCGAGATGCAAATATTTGCCGACAGATTGCAGCTGATGTTGCTTCTGTTCTTAAAGTAGTTAAAGTTGATGTCTTGGAGGAAGGGGAAGCACGGGATTTCTTTTGTCAAAAAGCTGACATTTCACCTGATCATGATCTCTATAAAATAGGATGTGAAATTGTCAAAAGGTGTGGTGGTTTGCCCCTTGCCATCAAACTCATTGCCGCAACTCTTAACAGTCAAAATGAATTTGTATGGAGACGTACACTCAAGTGTCTAGAGAATAATGATCTTGATGAGAAGGTACAAGAAATTATTGAGATAAGCTACAATAATTTAAAACAAGAAGATAAAGCAATTTTTCGGCTTTGTGGCTTGTTCCTGAGGACTCTAATATCCCCATAGAAGATCTCACAAGATATGCATGGGGATTAAAACTTTAAACAAAGTTTATACTATGGAAGATGCTAGAGACAGCACACAAACAAGTGTGAGCAATCTTAAAAATGCCTACTTGTTGATGGATGGAGATAGTCTTCACAGTGATTGTGTGAAATTGCATGATCTTGTGCTTGCCTTTCTGGTAGCTACTGTTTCTAAAGGTAGTGAAGAATGTTGGATCATTCACCATAAAGATGATTTCTCAAACTGGAGCGAAGCTAATAGTATGAGCCAGTCATGCGAGCAAATTTCGTTAGCATGCAAGGGTATGTCAGAGTTTCTCATTGACTTTAAGTTTCCAAACGTTACACTTTTGAAACTTATGCAAGGAGATGAGTCACTAAGGTTCCCTCAAGACTTTTATGAAGGAATGCAAAAGCTTCAAGTTATAGCATTTGAGAAGTTGGAGTATCCAGTAGTTCCAACATCTTTTCAGTGCTCCACCAACCTTCGAACTCTTTGTCTCCATGAATGCTCCTTGATGTTTGATTTAGCTTGTATTGGAAATCTTTCCAATATGGAAGTGCTTAGCTTTGCTAATTCTGGAGTTACAATCCTACCTTCCACATTCCGAAATTTGAAGAAGCTAAGGCTACTGGATGTAACAGGTTGTTACAATCTTGTTATAGATGACGGTGTCTTGGGAGGCTTAGTGAAACTTGAAGAGCTTTACATGATACCTTATGATGAAAAGGCATGCTGCTTCACAGACAACAACTGTAGTGAACTTGCAGAGCGTTCAAAGAAACTTTGTGCATTAGAATTTGAATTTATTGGTAACAATGCTCATATGAAAAACATGTCTTATGAGAAACTTCAAAGATTCAAGCTCTCAGTGGGATGTAATTTTACAGAAGTTAGAAACGCGCTGCGCACTAGGCAAGTTGAAACGCATTCATATGAAAACAGCTTGAAGTTGGTCACCAACAAAGAAGAAATACTGAAATCTAAAATCAACAAGCTGTTTAAAATCACACATGCACTTTATCTACAAGTGAATGATATGGATACTCTTGAAGATGTTGATGTGGAATTCCCGCGTCCCCCGCATCCTTCTCGAAACTTTTCGTTTTACAAGTTGAGAATCCTTGTAGTTTCAAAATGTGCAGAGTTGAAATACCTTTTCACGCCGAGTGTTGCAACGAGTTTGTCAAAGCTAGAGTATCTGGAAATTTCCGAATGCCTTAAAATGGAAGCAGTCATACATACGGAGACTTACGTTGATGTCTTTTCCAACTTAAAGTGTCTCAGGTTGGCTAAGCTACCAGAGTTATTGCATTTCTGCAATAAAGTTGATGTAATTGAGCTACCACAACTCGTGAAATTGAAACTTGAAGGCCTACCAAAAATTACAAGCATTTATTGGTCGAGTGATATTTCCCGCATGCAATCTCTCTTTAACAAAGAGGTAAGTATATACTTTTATGTAAATAAAAAAATTTCAACAAGCTTTTCAACTAAAAGTATTTAATGGATGACAAATCATAATTAATTTGCAGGGTATGACTCCTAAACTGGAGAAATTGGTTGTTTCTGATATGGATAATTTGAAGGAGATATGGCCTCCTCAGATTAGTATTGATAATCTTTGCCCATTGAGAGAGCTTACGGTCGAGGATTGTGGTTCCATTGAAGTCTTGTTCAACATGGATTTTGGTGAAATCGATCAACTTAGCAGCAGCTTGAGAAGCATTCAAGTGAAGAGATGTGTTAGTCTTGTGAAGCTTTTTTCATGCAATCCATTTCCCTTCCTGAATAGTCTACAAGAGCTTAACGTCGAAAGTTGTGGTTCCATTCAAGTGTTATTTAGCACTGACTTGGGACGTGCTGGTAAAAGTGAAGAACAGGTTTGTAGCAGCAGTTTGAGAAGCATTAAAGTGTGGGGATGTGATAGTCTTGTGAATCTTCTCCCAATGCCATTATTCAATAATCTAGAAGAGCTTCAAGTTAGATCGTGTGCTTGTGTTGAAGTGATATTCGACATGGACATGGGATGTGTTGGTGAAATGGATAAAGTTAGCAGCAGCAGGTTGAGAAGCATTCGTTTGGAGAAATTAGAGAAGCTTAGAGAGGTGTGGAGGATAAAAGATGCTGGAAATAACTTGATTCATGGATTTGAAGCTGTTGAAAGCATAATTATCAAAGATTGTGAGAGGTTTGAAAATTTAATCACACCTGCCACAGCCACTTTTGATATGAGAGCACTTAAAGAAGTTGAAATTTATAGATGCGGCAGAGAAAGTGAGAGAAACAATGAATTGGTTGAGAGTAACCAAGATCAAGAGGTACTATCTTGAAATTGAATGCTTAAAACTAACATAAATGACTAGAATGTTATTTATTATTTTTTCATAGAAAAAATAATATAATATTAGAAATAAAGGTTTTCAAACGTCTTGAATAAACAAATATTTTGGTTGTGGCTTTTTTACTTGATTTTACTGACCTTAAAAAATTACTTATCTAAAGAAAAGAAAAGTAGCATATTACTATCAAACTATTTCTCATTTGTTATTAAGTTAAAAAAAATGGTCCCATTAGTTTGCTAAAAATTATGGAGTTTCTTAAATTTTACTATAAACTATAGTTCTTGATTTTGAAACTAGTTAAACTTTTGTTCCTTAACTAACATGGTGCATCTGTTGTCCTCGTAAGGATAAAATAGTGATTTTAGATATTTTTAATTTTTATCTAACTCTCTTAAGCTTTTCGTCACATGTGTGAATTACATAAGTAAAACCCATAATACCTTGTTACTTTTTATCATAAGTAATTTAATACGATTCTAGTTATATTTTATTGAAAATGAATTTTTATGAGTTACATATTTTATAGCTACGTGTGAATTAAGATAAAAAAAAATTGTGTATATTTTTGTCAACATGTGTGAAATTGCGTGTTTTTATCTATTTATTTTTTTTTTATTATTATTATTTTTGTCATAATATAGGGACAATTTTTTTAATTTACTCTTGTTTTTTTATTTCACTCGATGTCGGAGAGATATTTTGTAATTCCTTGATCTTTTGTTGCACATTTGTCAGGATCATTTGTCCTAACATTCATTTGTATCCAAATATTCCTTGGCACATTTTTGTTTTCCTTTTTTTTTTTTTTTTTTTTTTTTTTTAATTATAAAATTTGTGGTTGTAATATGCAGATTAATGTTATACCCACATCGAGGGATGAAGTGAATGATGGTATTTCTAAAGTTGCACTCCCAACCTCTCTATTACCCACTTTCCATCACCTTCATAAACTTGTTTTGCGGGACTATAAAGATGTGGAGGTGGTTTTTGAGATAACGACTCCAAGTAGTAGAGAATCACCTCACAATACTCAACAACCACCAATACTCCCATATCTTGAAGAATTACGGTTAAAGGATATGGGGAGTATGAGTCATGTGTGGAAGTGCGATTGGAATGAATTCTTAATTCTTCAAAAACCAGAGTCACAATCCTCATTCCATAACCTCACAACCATAACAATGTACAAGTGCAACAGCATCAAGTACCTGTTTTCACCTCTCATGGCGAAACTTCTTTCCAACCTAAAGAAAGTTGATATATGGCGTTGTGATGGTATTAAAGAGATTGTTTACAGAGACGAGTCTACTGATAGCCTCAAAAACACCGGTCTCTTCCCTCAGTTAGACATTCTTGATATGTCTCGCCTCAAAAAGCACAAGTGTATTGGTGGTAGTGCCAATGGTATATCTAGTGATATTCATGACCAGCTTAAGGTATGTTTCCTATATATTTAGTGACAAAAATAAAGGTTGGTTAATTTTGTTAATATTATTAGCTCTGTTAATTTTAAAATTAAATTCTTGTTTTTTTCAGTTATCTTCTTGGTCCTTATGCCAATACGCAAGAGAGATAAGGGTAATAGGATGTGATGCATTGTCAAGTGTGATTCCATGGTATCTTTGTGGGACAAATGCAAAAGCTTCAGTGTTGACAATTATAGATTGCAAATCAATGATGAGGTGTTTGAAACTCGAGATCAACAAGGAGTGTGAATGCGATGCTCATCAGGAAAGTCACGTCCAAGGCTAGAATATATTAAGATGCTCAAACTTCCAAAACTAAAGATCTTGAAAATTCAAGGGTGCAAACTTTTGAAACATATATTCACATTTTCCACTTTTAAAAGCCTCGCGGAACTCGAAGAGTTAGAGATAGAGGATTGCGAGGCAATGGAAGTCATTGTTATGGAAGAAAATGGAGAGCAGACAACGACATCTGATGTGGTGGAATTTCCTCATTTAAAATCCCTTTCACTAGTCAATCTACCAAACGTTGTGGGTTTCTTCTTGGGGAAGAATGAATTCATATGGCAAGAGTTGGAAAAGGTTACGATCAGTGAATGCCCACATATAACGGTGTTCACTTATGGTCAATCTACACCTCCGAAACTTAACTTCATAAATACAAGCTTAGGCAAACATAGTTTTGAATGTGGCCTTAACTTTCATGTGACCACCACCTCGCATCAGGTATTATTTTTATTTCAAATAAAAAAAGAAAAAACCTTCCCATGTCATGTTCTTTTCTAGACTGAGGCCTTGTGTGTATAACTTAATATTTTGAAACACTGCATAAACTTCTAGTATTAGAGTTAATTAACCTTATTAATAATTGTATTCTACATCAAAATTACAACAGTAATTATTGGATCGAGTAATATGATTAGAAAATAACAACGGTTTAGTTATGTATGTGATCCCAAAACCCAACGGTTGTACAATCATGTAGAGCCTTTTGGCTTATTTTACTTACATCTGAAGTTTTTATTATTATTATTATTATTATTATTATTATTATTATTATTATTATTATTATTATTATTATTATTATTATTATTATTATTATTATTATTATATTTTTATTTTTTTATTATTTTTTTATTATTATTATTTTTTAATCATTGAACCAACTGATATGTACAATTATCTGTGACATAAGCTTGTGTTTTTTTTTCCTTGTAGGCCCGATTGCCGAGTTATGAAAGTAAAAGCTCGTACCGCCCTACTACTATGGAACGGTTGCCTTGGTCTTATCATAATTTGATCGAAGTGGATATGGTTAACACCAGTGGTGGACAGACTCTTTTCTCATCCGATAAGTTGCTTCAACTGCAAAAGCTTGAAACTGTCCATTGTAGGCAAAGTCGGGACATTGGGCAGATATTTGATTCACAAACTGTTGTTGAAATTCCAAACTTGAGACAAGTGGAATTAAATTGGTTAAACAATCTCAAGTATATATGGAAGAGCAAGCAGGGGACAGTTTTGAAGTTTCCAAACCTAACAAGACTGTCTATTTATGATTGTGATAGTTTAGAATATGTATTTACATGTCCCATGGTTGGTAGTCTATTGCAACTCCACGAACTACACATAATTTGGTGCAAAAGTATGAAGGTAATTGTGAAGGGAGAAGAAGAAGAATCGGATGCCATAGTGAATGCTAATGTGGTGTTCCCTTGTCTAAAGTCCTTAAAACTTTATCTTCTTGAAAGTCTCGAGGGATTTTGCTTAGGAAAGGAAGCTTTTGAATTTCCATCATTGGATACCTTGCAAATTGATGGGTGTGGAGATATGAAGGTTTTCACCAAGGGAGATTTGTCTGCTCCAAAGCTATATGCAATTAGTAGTGGGGGTAGGAAGTATGATATACACAACAAGCTGAACTCTGTTATTAAAAACTTTATAGAGTAAAAGGTGAAAATATGTGTTACCATAAGATAGAGGGACTAGATCTGTATAATTTATTGTTCTTATGCTTCACAACTCCTTCATTTTTGAAACGCAGGCAGAATCAGGATCTCAGGCCAACCGCCACGGCTACGGGCACCGGAATGTACTCCGCCAGTTACCGATGATGTTCAAATCACTCATACACTAGATCCATTTTCAGGCAAGTTGTTCGATTTATGTTTGTATTTGCGTTATGAACTCTATTTATATTTGAATTTATTAATTTAGTGTTTATGTTATAGCCTGCTTGAGTTGTATGTGTGTATTAGATTAATTGGTGTTACCTGAATGTTTTTATTATTAAAGGTGATAAAATAGGTGGGTCGGGGATGGGGTTTGGGTCTCGGATCTAAATGGGTCCGGGTCTATATGGGTTTTGGTAATGTCTATACGGATCTATAATATTTAGAGAGACCCAACTAGACCCATATTTAACCGATAGGTCTCAAATTGCCACCTTTAGTTTTTATATAGTTTAATTTGGATATTGTAGTGTGGATTAATATGTGTTAGTAGTGATTCATATATTTTGAATTCTATTAGATTCATGTTCTAATAAAATGATGTGTAACGTGTCTTGATAAGAGAAGTTAAAATCGGTTTGGTAATTATTATATAAATTGCAATGTGATAGTCTGTGTTAGTGATTCATATATTTTGAATTCTATTAGATTCATGTTCTAGTAAAATGATGCTTAATGTGTCTTGATAAGCTATAACCTGTGTTTTTAGTTCATTGGAGCACTTTTGGTGTTGTTCATAAGCTATAACCTGTGTTTTTATTGGCTACTTATTTACATATGTGTTTGAAAGTAGTAATTGTAAAATCTTGTTTTGATAATTGAAATATCACAATTTGGTAAAGGGTGGAAAAGTGTGCCTTTACTCTTTTAAGGATAATTTATTGCTTTTAGAGTGGGAATGGAATGACCTTTCGCTACTAGATGTCTAGATATAGGCTTCAAACTTCACTTATGGTAATCAAACCTTTTCCTAGTACTAGATACAAGATAAACGAAACAGGGGAGGAGGGGACATAACAAATTAAGTCGACTAATTGCAAAGAAAACGTGTAGTTAGCACCTGCTTTAGTGTCCTATATTAGGGAATGTTCTATACCAACTTCATCTATTGAGTTGATTAAACTCCGTAGTAAACCAGTGAATCAAGGTGTGATTAACAAGAGATATTCCAGTTATATTATTAGATTTGAAATGTTTGAGACGTATTTAAAGGTATAAATTTATGACAATGTCACAGTAATTGATGATAGAGATCAAATTGTAATGTTACTTAAGTTATAAGCATGTGGGCAATATGACTTTGAACTATAGTAATTTCCCCCAAAATTTTTGTATCGTCATGAACCAAAATTAGGTACCTAAATTTCTTCCTGACGGTTACGTTTTTTCGTCTCTCATATATACAAAATGTGTGCTTTTGCAGAAACTTCAGAAGTATACATAGGTTGCAACTGGTGGTCCTCATAATGCTATGACTGAATTCTTGGGAAGTATGGTCATAAAAGTTGGTTTAAGACAAGCAGATTCTGTACATTCTGTCGTTTCAAAGGAGTTTGAGAGAGGTATGAACGTGCCCAAACAACAGTTATCGTCCAAATTTGTCACAGTAACCAATTCAAACATAACAAGAAAATGGGGGCATCTGCTGAACAAGTGGGAAGAGTTGCTAAAAGTATGAGATATGCGTGGTGATTTTATTTTGTGTTGGTGCAAAATGGTTGTTTAGGTGGTGCAATTATGAGGCTGCTTGATGTTGCTATATACGATTGTCTTCTCTTGGATATTCGTAGATGCACGAATTTACAACTTTTTGATGTTGAGGTGCCTGGATTACTCTAGTGATGAGTTTGGCAAATCAGTTAAGCTAGGTATCATTGAGGATGCTGCAAACAGAACCGTTTGGCGAAACTTCTATGATATGACACGGTAAGTCCATTACTCTACCTGTAAATATTTTATGTTTACCTGCAAATCAGTTAAACAATTTTTTGATTGCCCGTTATCTGATATGAGGATGTATCAACAATGTGGTGACCCGTCTAACGTATTTTCTAAGCATGACCCCTTAGACCAATGACCTGTTTGACCCGTTACCCACTTGACCCATGAAGTTATTATCAGTTTACCCATCAGCGATTTAACACAAGCTAACTATTTGCAAGCAGGTACTATTTGCTGAGAAGTATGTAACTATAATCATTTGAGCATGACAGTAATGAAGCCTACATTGTGGAACACTTTTCTTAATGTTTTTTAGAGTTTAAGATTGTTTTAGATAATACATGTTTTAGAGCAATGCAGGAAACTACTTGACCCATAAAGTTATATGATCATATTGTTCTTTTGATCTCGAATTTTTCTTTATATTGCAATATTTTGTATTTTTGCAATGTTTTAGTTGTTTTGAATATTTTTACAGCTTAAAAAACAAAAAGGCAGAACTGAATGCTATTTAGAACAAGAACACCATGGAACAATTGGCAAACTTGCTTAGTAACAAAATGTATAGTTCTCCCATCATTGCATTTCCACATAGTATAGTCTTTATCACTATTCTGTAATAAAGGAACATGAATGCTATTTTGAACAAGAAATAATGCCATCCAACTAGTTGGCCATTTCCATCTTCCATTTTCTTCGTTGGGCATTTCAGCATATCTATAACATGATATAATACTTTTTTGGTTAGATATTTGAGATCTAATGCGAGTATGAGGATCTAAACCGGATATTATATGGCAAGATGAGCGGGTTAGGTAACAGGTTGAAATGGGTTCAGGTGGACACGGGTCATATTTTGATATACGTCTGGTCAGAATGGGTTGACATGAAAACACTTTTTACCCAGTTTCTAAATTTCATACATACAATTCATGCGTTAGCAATGAATTAGAGCAATAGTCTAAATCTTAAATTAATATTATTAGAAGGTTGTATGCATTAAAAACAGACTTTGGTCACCTTTAAACCCGTTTGACCCATTTCAATTTATGGAATACTGATTTCACCCATTGTACACGTTTGAGATATTGTACAAGACGATCATATAGAAATAGATGAACGGATAGGATTACGTTTGATCATAACCATCAGTTTGGAAGACCAGGTCCCATCCAAAGTCGTCTGGGCCGCTTGTAGGAACAATTTTCTCCTGAAAGCGTAAGTATTGTGCTAAATTATTTGTAATAACATTTGATGTGTGATTAGCACATACAGAATATGTCACATGTGTAAAAAAACAAAGTGGATAAGTTAACGCATACCGGGGTCTTTCCCACAAACGTAATGGATTCAAGATCAGGCCCGATAGCAAAAGAAAACATACACACAACATAGGCAGATTTAACTTTCTGGAAAGAGCCCCCATACCTAACCCTAGTCATATTCTCTCTCTATTGCAGCAGTTTTATTTCTGAAT
Organism: Chrysanthemum lavandulifolium; assembly: GCA_022545495.1. Classification (NCBI taxonomy): domain Eukaryota; kingdom Viridiplantae; phylum Streptophyta; class Magnoliopsida; order Asterales; family Asteraceae; genus Chrysanthemum; species Chrysanthemum lavandulifolium. The sequence goes on along the minus strand of CM040240.1, from coordinate 7,855,345 downwards.
TCATCGTATCTGAACCGCTTTAGAAAAGAGAAGTAAACTGATGGGGTAGTCCTTTCCTTTCCTTTTTACCAGTTTAGTTTTTGATTGATCGGCTGTAAGTTTAGATTATGATTATGCTTGAAGAAATGAAACTTATAAGCTATGTCAAGTGGTGGTTTGAGAGATGCGGTGCAGGTTTCACATAGACATATGTATTGTGGTCTATTCCTCAAATTGTTCTGAAGGAACTGAAGTACAGCCAAAAGTACGAAGTGGATCAAAGATAAAGCAGCTATCGTTATCGTACGTTCATTTGCTTCAATTCCTTCCATTTAAATTTGCTGCAAGCTTCATATGTGTGATCGTGTGTGTTAATTATAAGAACAAGGTATCAAGATATTAACACGGGTTCCTTCTTGTATAGCTGGATATAGATTTAAAATGTGGATTAGACGGGTTGGATGACTGGTAAAAAGACGACTTTCTTTTATCATTTTGACACGTTAGAGATTAAACAAACTCAATTATAACTAAAATGGATTGAGACAACATTTCTAGTGATATCAAGAGACAGGGTGACAACTTTGTCGTACTATTATACACCTTAATCATCACAAGGTGCCAACGCAAGTGAGTGATTAGAATTATCCAAATAGATAAATGTGTCGCCCTCACAAGTCATACCGAAACACTCACAAAGCGACAGAGTTTGAGTCCGCTTGACGTATTCCAAACTATTGATGTTTCGCAAAGGGTAACATAATGAGTCATACAAAGATTACCTAAAGAAAGTATGTTATAAAAATTGTATGGTAAGTTTAGTAAGTGAAGTGCAACTGCTCGGAAGGTCTGTGGTTCAATTCTCATGAGAGTTGCACACTCTCTTTTATTTATGAAAAATCATTTTTGAGTTGTATTTTCGATAAATGCACAAAGGTTTTTCAGATCATTTTCCATTTCTTCATCATTGGTATGTTCCAAGAACAAAACTTAAAAAGGAAAGTATGTTGATGTCACGCTATAATATTTGCATAATTTGCATTTGTATTCAGGGGCGGAGAGAAGAGGGCTTCCGGGAGTGCTCGGGAGGATTTATCCCGAGTAGTATAAAAACTAGTCAAAAACATTAATTTTTGGAAAATGCATATGCTCCTAAAAATTTGGTCTTACAAAGCTTCTTTAATCTTATGAAATGAACTTCATGAATTTTAGAGTTCTGGTGATGTATCCGCCACTCTTTTGTTGGTCATTTTGATATGTAGACAATAATTTTGAAAAGAAAAAGAAGGTACTAAATTTATTATTATTTATTTTAACATGTAAGCATATTATCTTGAAATAATTTTAACGAATCCAAAAGACTATAAATGAGGGTTAAGTTGATTTCATAAAGATTTCAACCAAGAGAAGATAACATACTAATTTACGTCATTACAACACCCTTACAAGTTTCATCTCTAGAAATATTTGACAAACTATTCAGAAACATACAAAGTGCGTTACATGATAGAAAAGATGCGTAATTAGTTCAAAATGTTTCCAAATTGTCACAAAAGTTTTTAGTGTGTTCAATATACGAAAATTGCTAATCATTATGTGCCGTGTGTGTAGTAAATTACTTGGTTACAAAGTTACCTTAAACATGTTCCCAAACATCCCTCTAACACACCCACACCACAAAAGCATGCTCCAAATCACCTTGCCCAATAAAAAAAAACAATAATCAATTATTAAGATTTGATAATTGATAAATAATTATTAAGATTTGAAAGGTCCATAGTTCGATCCAAACAAAATATGCTATTCCTTTTAATCGTAACTAAATACTTGCACACCAAGAAGAACTGGACTTTTTTTTCCCTCTTTTTTTGTCGCAAATTGTATCTTTTGTACTTTCCGCAAATAATAAGTTTTTATTTTTATACTGTGATTTAATGTTCATTTCTAAAAGATTTTTCTAACTTATGCTATGGTGGCACAAGCTTAAAAGTGTTTAATGAAGACGCATATTTTTTTAAATAAGTTAATTTTCATATAAAACATGGGTAATTTTGGTAGACATTTTAAATTTAAAAAATTATTAATATCAACCAACATGAGAATATGGTAATTTGAGTTCATTTAACATCTCTTAACCTCTACCACCGTGTCAAAAATTAGAAATTCCCAAGGTTAAAATGTTGTTAAGTGTAACATGATGTATTAGTAGTGACTGAAGTTTTCCAAAAATATTTAAAAAAATGATGGGTTATCCTACCGGATATTCTTAATAATCATCCTACTCATAGAATTTTGACAAATTCTTTAAATGGTCCAGGTCAAATTTCAGGTTGACAGGTCAGTTAGGTCGTGCACCCCCTTGATAAACCTACCAGCAGTAGCTTTTTAAGCAATCAAAAATCTTATCTAGTCCGGGCCAGAAATCATGGTAATATTTGTTTTCCTTTATGTTTTTCTTGCCTTGATTTATCATTTATTGATGAAAATTTGTTTATTACAGGTTTCTCATTTATGTATCTTGGATTGTTGTTGGTTATTATCATGACCGTTTGATTCACTGTTGTAGTCAACGTTTTATATGTTAATTTATCATGTGTAGACTGTGTTTATCATGATTGGAAATTGGTGTATTAGGTTTTAGATTGAAGGCTACTAGTATACAATTTGTCTTAGCTTATTTGGTAGGCTTTTGAGCTTATTGAGATTTTAGTAAGCTCATAAACTCATTATTAATAACTTACAACGACGAGCTTATAAGCCATAGCTTATAAGATTAATTGGGTTTAGAGTGTAGTTGTATTCTTTCTTTTAACAAATAAACGAGCATTGTAGCGCTAAGCATATTAGATCGAAAATCGAACCGAACCAGAAAACCGAGCCGGATCGAACCAGACCGAACATATTTGGTTCGGTTTCAGCTCTAAAGACTAACGGTTTTCGGTTTCGGTTTGGTTCGTTTCGAGCTAAAAGCGGCAAAAACACACCTAAACCATATAAACCGAACCGAACCAACACAAAACCGAGCCAAACCGACCATATTCGGTTTGGTTTCGATTTTTGTCGATTCGGTTCGGTTTGAACCGATACTCAGCCCTACAGCATTGTGAAGTAAAACAAACAAACCAGATAGCGTATACCATACATACAGTCGAACTTTAGAAAGTGAAATGGAATTGACTGTCCCAGAATAAGTTTTACTTCTTCAAGTTTCTTTGCATTACCTGTCACAAATGTTACCGGATGTAACTTTACCGCACCACACATTTTTCACCTTGCATATTTACAATTGACTATTTATTTGTTGGTGTTACTTTTATTCAAAGTTATGGGCGTTACTATGGGCTAAGCCTATTTTTAAAGTAAGAGAAATTGAATTCAACTCAAAAAGACAAAAGTTTTTGTCTTGTTATAATTTTTTTTTTAAGTTAGCTGATAAGTACGGAGCTATAAGCAAAGAGAATTGATACGTATTATAAATGCATCACATATTTTGACGCACGCACTTGATTGTATCGTCTGATATCAGAATGCGACAAATTACGACGTCACGAAAAAACGCGCGTGTGATCACCCTCATAAGCAAAGTACATCTTATTTAAAAGGTGTGTGGTTAAATCCCACTAGATCTCTCTCCTCACATTTTTACTTTTTATTTTCATAAAACGTCATTCATTTTCAACCTTCTTTGGATTTCTCTGGAACTTTAAAATGTACAAAGCGATGTATTATCAAATTTCAAGTTATTAGGCTTTGTTGAAATCTGAAAACAATTTAACGTAAGAATGCCTTGTCCAATACTTAGGAAAAAAGAAATCAAGGATTGCACAAACCATGTTAGTATTATGGTGTTAGACAGGTGAATAATTTTTCTTAATACAACATTTTGATCATATTTAATGATATGATGAATAGATTCATATGAAAGATCAAATTGTGTTTACATACATAAAAGTGAAAAGCCACGGTTTCTTTTTAATGACCACTTCTTTTGGTAAATAACTAGACTATCAATGAATACTGCAACTGTCACAAAAACAAATAAAGCGTACTAATATATTATCATAACTCATGCGCTATCAATGAATAACAATCATACCCCAAATCTTAAAATAAACTTAATTAGAAGGTTGTATGAATTGAGAACACACTTTGGATAATTTTTAAACTAGGTGACTACTTCGACTCTTCCTCATTTAGGTAATAATGATTTGACCCATTGTAGACGCTCTTCATAACATGAAGGCATGTTATCCAAATGGTACAAAACGAGTTGCATGACTGCCATTTTTCCCATCGACCACAACCAAGCAAAAAAGAACGAAAAATGTGAAAGTAAACCCTCACGAGATCTCTGAATTCAATTGCACTGTCACTTAATAACCATATTAAAACTTTCAAACTATTATCAAAGAAGCTTCAACGAACAACACCGTATAATGAACACATTAATGGTAATTAGAAATAAAAGAGTCAACATTTACGTCCCGCATAGGTTAAGGAAGTAAAATCATTCTTGTTATATACTCTAGTAAACCAACTTCATACATGTCAAGAATATTACCATGTTTTCCAAGCACTTGGTTGTTAACGAAGTTGATTATGAAACTGATAAAGTCAACCTTCGTTGATAAACATTACGTTGGAAAACAACTAAAAGTATAATTATCATATAAAATGCTTGAACTAAACTACCTGCAGCGTACAACACTTATTTACCAGATGAGTTGCATAAGAGGATCTCCGAATGATAAACATATAAATGGTATATACTATAACATGACTCAAGTAATGGGAGAGGATCATAACCCTACTACTTTAGTCAAGTTGGGTGTTATTTTTCATAACTACGTCAATCCTGCTGGTCGCTTCAATAGTCCGGGTCAAATACGTTAAATGATTCGGGTCAAATTTCAAGGTGACAAGTCATTTTGGTCATGCACCCCCTTGATAAACCTACCAGCAGCTGCTTTTTAAGCAATCAAATATCTTATCTGGCCCGTGCCAGAAATCAACATCTAGAAAGAATTGAACCGGACTAAATGGAGAGGATCCTAACCCTACTACTTTAGTCAAGTTGGGTGTTATTTTTCATAACTACGTCAATCCTGCTGGTCGCTTCAATAGACCGGGTCAAATACGTTAGATGATTCGGGTCAAATTTCAAGGTGACAGGTCATTTTGGTCATGCACCCCCTTGATAAACCTACCAGCAGCTTTTTAAGCAATCAAATATCTTATCTGGCCCGGGCCAGAAATCAACATCTTGAAAGAATTGAACCGGACTAAATGGAGAAATCAACGTAATATTAGTTTCCTTCATATTTTTCTTACCTTGATTTATCACTTGCTGATGATGGAACCTTGATATTTGTAAGATTCAATAATCCACGACTTTAATAAGCTTGGTTTTGTTGTTTTTGATCATCTACCAATAAAAAGTGTCAGCGATAGATTTGAAACAATACACTTGTGATTTATTGCAATTTGCAACGAGTGATGTATCTTCTGATCTTCAGGACTTGTTGAATAAGCATTGTGAATTATAGTACTTCAGGAAGGGTCGCTGAATAAGTTTAATGCAATAAGCTATATTTGGTTTTACAATCAACCTATGTATAACTAGCTCATATGTGTCAAATACGTTGTAGTGCATGACCCAGTATGGAAAAGCTTATTTGGATTTTAAACTAATAGGCTCAAACTCTTTTAACAAGCTACTTCTCTCATACCTCGCTCGGGTTTTTCCTAAAGCAGGGGTATCATTTAATCTACATTCTACCTCCCTCATACACCGCTCCGGCAAGATATTGTTATTGTTGTTGTCTTTTAATAAGCCAACCAAACGACCCCTTGTTCTGTTTAAGACTAGTTAGTATGTTCATTTCCAAGCACAAGATATACATAATGCACACAACATCCCTCACCCTCGTAATCTTTCTATATATAAGTTGTAGTTAAATTTGTTTCATCATTCAATCAACTTCACTTCTTGATGGATCACTTATTCTTACGTGTAACCCATTAACACTGTATAGCACACTAAAACGTTCAGATTTCTCTATGCATACTTGGGTCACCTAGGCGATACTACATGTCTGGAAATAAGTAGAGGAAGAAAAGAAAACGAACCTTGGAACTGAAGTCATACGCAATTCGTGATTGCAAGTATAATCATTGGGAAAAAAAATAAAGCTCAGAATTGCCTTGATTTTATTTCATTTAAGAGATATAGTGCAATGGACCCAACCAATGCTAAGGCTTGTCATCACAGCTTCATTGCACCCAGCCGGGAATCGAAACCGGATCTGTATCGTGGCATTGGTTTACTTCTACCACTAGACCACTGGTACCTTCTTGTTAATTCTTAGGATTTTATAATTATTATACCATCTCTTAGGAATGTCTATTTTGACAATGAAAGAAAACACATTTTGTGGTGAGGTTGATTTGTTTTTTGTAAACGTGAGATGATGATTTATTTATAGGAAAAAAAAAAAGAAAAAACAAGAAGAAATGTGTTTTGAAATATACTGTATTAGATAACATCATCAAATAAGCTACATGTTTTTGAAAACCGGTTTTCTCCAAAACAAAGATTTGCATTAATTTAGCACACATATAAAACCTAATCAATTCAATATTTAACACACAACAAGTTTATCAATCATATAATCAAATATCAAACGTATAAGTTGAACAAGAATACAAGTTTCAAATTATAAAAGACGTTATGATTCAAAATTCAATCAACAATTGTCAGTTTTCATGATAAACCTTGTTGAAACATGACATTTTGAAGTAACTTAACTTATAAAAATATACGTAAACATCATCGAACTTGTAAAAACACGACATTTATATTATTTGACTTATCCAAAAATAGACATTCAACTCACTCCTATTTACAATTAAATTATAGAAGAGTATACTTTTGTAAGTTCAGTAACTCAAGTGAACAAAATAAAAGTTCAATAATTTAAACGCATTTTTGTAAAAAGTTGAGTGACATCTTTGTCTATTAACCATAATTTTTTAACATATAAAAAACATTATATGTTGAGACAGTTTCCTCAAATCCAAATGGGTATAAATGAGGGTTAAGCGTGGTTTCATCCCAAAATAAATAAATAAATAAACATAAGAATTAACTCCACTTAAATGAACGTTTTGGGTCCATGTTTACCCAAATAAGGTTTGGAAACACAATGTTGGTTGGTAACTTGGTTCGCTGGTATACAAAAGGTCCTAAGTTCAATTCTCAGTAGCCCTTGTTACTGTTTTATACAATTTGATTCTTGCTCGCTAATATATTGCATGTTTTCTCAAATTAAATTTTTATCGTTGTATTTTGGTTTCATTCAAAACAAGTATTCACTAGTGAATTACAACTAACTATATTAGCTTTAAATGTAAACATGAGTATTTATTATTCTCCGTCCCAAAATTATTGTTCTCTTTTGATTTTTTTGTCTTTACTTTTCAACTTTGACCTTCAGTACTTTTGTTTATATTACATAATCTTGATACAAAACATATGAATGAATTGAGTTTTAAATTTATTTTTATTTGGTATAATTTTTATCAAAAATTATATAGCACAAATAAAAATATTTATAGTCAAAGTTGAGAAAGAAATACCGAAAAAGTCAATAGGGGACAATAAATTTTGGGACGGAGGGAGTAACATTTTGAACGGAGACATCATTATTTACGATTGGAGTATAAGATGCATAATTCACATTTTGACACCCTTCGTGTTATCATCTTTTGTTCCTCGTAAACAATAACTCGGATCTATTTGTATGTCAACTCAAAATTAACACAAGCTATGCAAAATGATGAAAGCTAGTAATAATCTTGTCTCAATGACATTAAAGAGCATTGGATCCTTCTTCACCAGCTTTTTATTCCAAATTTATCAAATTTTCAACATGGTTTTTCCTTCGAAATCAACTCTTGTATTTGAAGTTTAGACCAAAAAAAAGTTACCATGCATTACCGATGACATTTAACTTACGTCGTGGCATGTAATTGGAAAACACAACATGTTGCATTATCGCCAGTTGTTTCCTCGGTCACAACCAAGCAAAAAAGAATGACAAAAAAGAGTGTAAACCCATGTGAAACCAGCGATAAAATGTATGCTCAGTAGATGATATCCGAGTTCAATTGCAGCCGTCACTTAATTAACGTATTTAAACTTTGGCATTAGTTATCAGATTAACTTCAAACTACAAACGCTCTAAAATGAACAGACAACTTAATTAGCATGTCCTGTTAGTATTATTTGATTAAAGTCAATCCAGCCTTATATCCCCTAGTCCCACATTAGTTAACGTGAAATCTTGCTTGAATATATAGTATAATGTTATGTTTTCAAATGCATATGTACGTGTCATAGAAGATTGTTAAAAGAATCAAATCTTGATGACCAATGTGTACCGGAAAATTGATATAAAATTCTTGACTTATTTATTTATTTATTTTATTTTTTAATATGTGTGTCACTAAAAAAGAACTTTCATATTATCTATTGTCATTAGAAAAAAATGGTGCTCCATGCCCTTTTGAGATTTTGTTTACAAAGATTGTCCGTACATCTTTATATATATATGCAACTAAACATATAGTAATGTTCTATGTATATCCAATAGCCGTTGTTGTTCTTTTCGATCTACAAATGTCTCAGCAATCCACATGGACTTACATAACCGTTGCCGACAATGCCATATTGATTCCGCGATAACATGCTACTGAAATAAACCAAGGCATGTCCTTCCGTGTAAGGTCTTTATTGAGCACATATGAGTTTGGTCATTTAAGCTCTTAGCATTCTAGAGTTCAATCATGCAAAACTTACAACATTGGTGATTTGAGCCTCTTTGTTGTTTACATTTCTAGTCAAGACATCGAGAGAGTACCATTTAGTGTGGTTGAGGCTTTGCACTTTTGCGATTATGTATAATACTTTGCCGCTCACCAAAAATTTTATTTTTATATTTGAAAACGACTAAAACAAACTAAATTATATAGAACAAAATTAGTTATACTACTCATCATGCATGGAGTTTTGACATAAATTTATAGTTATGTATTATTATTGTTTAAAACAAACAATATTAATCGAATTACTTGTTGAACTAAAACATGAGATCTTTTATATATGTGTTTTAGTACAATGTTTGATGTTAATTCTTACTCCGTTTTGTTTTTGTATTACTATTGTTTTTAAACTTGTGCACGCACGGGTTGTTGATATGGTGGGTTGCGTAACTTTATTAAAAACCGTAAAACCAAAAGTTATCATCCGTAAGGAATTTAACCTTTCTTTTGTTGGGTCGCTGCAAGATTTTTATATTACGAAATGTTTTACATTGCTTTTAGTAAGTTATATAATTATTATATGATCATTGTATTCTCATGTCAATGTGTCCGGGTATAATCAAGATGTGTCATATTGTCTCATTAGTCATTATTTCTCATAGACTCATACCACATGCAACTTCTTTAATAGTGATAGTTGCCAGATACTCACACCGACTATTTGATTGTCTCAACTTCAAGCAGTGTAGGAAAACAATTAAAAAACGCATTTAATAGAGACGAAACGTAAAAATGGATGAAAGTGTATGAAAATGTATAAAACGCATAAATATGGACGAAAACGATAAAACGGTGGAAACATATAAAATAGATGAAAACTTATAAAACGGATGAAACATATAAAAACGGATCAAAACGTATGAATACGTAAGAAAAACATATAAAAACGGACGAAAATATATAGAAACAGATGACAACGTATAAAAACAGACGAAAATGTATAAAAATGGATAAAACATATAAAAACGTATGAAACGTATAAAACGGACGAAAACGTATGAAAACATAAGAAAACAGGCGAAAGCATATCAAAACGAATGAAAATGTATAGAAACAGACAAAAACGTATAAGTTTTAATTATTTCCGGTCAAAACGTATAATTTTAGACCTACAAGGACGATTGGTGTAGCTTTTTAAAGCCACAGGGACTACTTATGTAAATAACTATTTTAATTTTAGAGCCACAAGGACGACTGGCGTAAATTTTTAGAGCTATGCAATTGACTCAAGGACGACTGCTGTAATATTAGTTGACGCCATGTCATAATGAATTGTTTAGAAAAATTAAAAGTTTGTATCAAAGGTGATGATGCATTTTGATACCATTAGCCCAAAAATATAACATGTGTTCCTCAGTTTCTGCATTTAGTAACGAAAAGATGCAGTTTCTAAGCTCAACCAAACTAATACACATGTGTTAAACTATGTTTTGGGTGCGTTTAGTTGAGGGAAAACACCTTTGTTTTCCAAAAATATTTTGTGAAAACAAAGAAAACAGAGATCGCGTTCAAATTAATGTTTTCTAATAAAATTCCTACAAAACACAAAATTCCTATTTCCAACTTTAATACACAAAACTACAAAACACTTTTTTCCCCCTATTTTCCTTTGAAATACCTCTAATCCGTTTTCGTCGGTTTGTAACCGATTTTACACGTTTTTATCCGTTTTCGTCTGTTTTTTACGTTTTCGTCTGATTTTTTATGTTTTCTTCAGATTTTTTTTACGTTTTCGTCTGTTTTTTGCCGTTTTTGTCCGTTCTTTCATGTTTTCGTCTACTTTTTACATTTTCGTCCGATTTTTTACGTGTTCGTATCTTTTTTTACGTTTCGTCTAATTTTTTACGTTTTTGTCTGTTTTTTAACGTTTTCGTCCGATTTTTTACGTTTTTGTCTATTTTTTACGTTTTTCTCCGATTTATTTACATTTTTGTCCGTATTTTACGTTTTCGTTTGTTTTTTTTACGTTTCATCCATTTTTTACGTTTTCATTCCTTTTTTTTGTCTGCTTTTTATGATTTCGTCCGATTTTTTACGTTTTCGCCTATTTTTGTCCGATTTTAACGCTTTTGTCCATTTTTACGTTTCGTCCGATTGTTTTACGTTTGGACCATTTTACGATTTCGACCCTTTTTACGCTTATGTATTTTTTACGTCTTCGTCCGCTTTTTCGTTTCGTCTACTTTTTACGTTTAGTATGTTTTCACGTTTTGATTCGATTTTTACGTTTTAAATGCTTTTTACATTTTGCATGTTTTATACGTCTTGTCTGCTTTTTACGCTGTCTCAATTTTACGTTTTCATCATTTTTAACGTTTTCGTCCGATTTTTACGCATTAACCGTTTTCACGTTTTCGACCTTTTTACATCTTCGCCCATTTTTACGCTTCGCTTGTTCTTTTCATCTTTTACGCCGTCCTATTTTTATGTTTTCATCCGATTCTTTACGTTTGATCGAATTTTACGTTTTCGTCTTTTTACGTTTCGCCGTTTTTACGTTTCGTCTATTTTACGTTATTTTAGGTTCGTCGACGAAACGTAAAAAATGGACTAAAATGTAAAAACAGACGAAAACGATAAAACGGACGAAACGAAAAACGATTTAAAACGTAAAAAATGATGAAAACACTATAATTTAGAAAACGTAAAAAAACGTAAAAATGTAAAAAAGAAATGGCCGAAAACGTAAAAAAAACATAAACGAAAGGACGAAAACGTAAGAAAACATAATAGAACAGGCAAAAACGTAAAAAAAACAGATTAAACATTAAAAAAGTAGACGAAAACGTAAAAAAAGGTGCGAAAACGTAAAAAAAGGTGCGAAAACGTAACAAACAGAAAAAAACGTAATAAAAGGGACGAAAACATAAAAGCGGACGAAAACGTAAAAACAGACGAAAGAGTAAAAACGTATAAAACGAATGAAATTGGAAATTTTACTTTATGTCGAATTTAATGTTTTTATGTCGAATTGTAGTCGCTTGAAGATTTTTTCATGTTATTTGATGTTATATTTTACTTTTTCAATTCTTTATTTTCTCGTATTAGATATTTTTACTTATTTTATAATTTAGTTTGTTAGTTTATAATATTTGTTTTTGTGTTTTGAAGATGTTTTAATAATATTACAAAGGTGAATAGAGAATTGAGATAGAAAACAACAACACTTAAACATGTTTTCTAGTTTTACAAAATGGAAAACACAAACACTTGTTTCTCAAACTAAACGCGTTTTCTAAATTTTTCATTGTTGTGTGGAAATAAAACTCTCCTCCCTTTTCCTACAAAACAAGAAATAGAAAATGAAAGAAAATATTTTCCAACTAAACGCCACTTTTGTATTTTTTATTACTGATCACACCCACATTATATAGGTAAAGATTATATGTAGTTTAGAAAATGTTATATTTAAACATTAGAGATGGAGAAAAGCAAAGTATTGGATTCCATGGCAGGGTCACAACATTGCTTGCTCGTTGGTTTATAGTGATGGCGTATAGTGCGGGTCGGGTCATAAACCGACTACATGATACTCAATACTCACAAGCCCGACGACCGGGCCAATATCAATAAGAGTTTGGGCTCACGAAAGCCCAAGCCCAAATCTATTCTGGAATAGATATCCGGTATCTTCTAAAATAAGGAGATAATCATTCCCAACCGACTTGCGGGATCGCGAAGGTTGGGGAACACGGAACCAACAAGGATTCCGTGCGTATATAAAGGAATCATATCCCTCGTTTAAGTGCGATCTCATAACCCTAAAACTCCTTAAACCTAAACCGATTACTCGCTCTCTCATGGGAGGATAATCGTGGGAGACAATCCACGGTAAGCCTAACGGTGTTTCTTGTCTCTTAGTCGCGGGTCTCGGCGGCAATTCTCAATTAGTGCGAGCAGGAGCTCCAAACGAGGCGTCCAACTTTTGTATCAACAGTGGCGCCATCCGTGGGACCTACACTAAGAACCAACACTAGAATGACAAAGCACGGTGTCGGCGATCGCGATCGGACCTCGTGGGAAGAAGTCGCAGTGGACTAACCCTAGCGGACCTGCAGGGACAACCAGTATTGCTAAAAATAAGGGATCGAGGCCAAGACTTGATCTTCCTACGGTGGAACCGCACTCGGGAACAACCCAAGCCACTACAACCACCACAGTGGAGTAGACCCCTGCTGCACCGTCTTTACTACTCCCTTCCAATCGGTGCTAAGCCCGGCGACAAAGTCTGGGAGGCACCGGTAGGGATAAGGGTATAGCGGCGAAACAAGCGCTCGCTCTTGAGGGGGTCGTGCGGAATTGCACCGAAGTTTCGTATCCCAAAACTACGAAACATTAGCGCCCTCATGCAAGAGGAAGAAGAATAGATCGGTCGGAACTTGAAAGCCCGACTCAATTTCGATTCGAATCGATACTTCCCAGCTGCGCCACGGAAAGAAAAGCGCGAGGAGGCGGTCATAAACCCCGGTATTCAGCGAATCGGGAGGAGAATCGAGGGTGATGAGACATCTCACTCATGACACTTGAGTGATAGTGATAGAGAAGAGCGCGTACCGGTGTCTCGCGGTGGGTGGCCGTAAAGTACATAATGATGGGGCGAAAGTATTCCCCAGTGAGAGCCCTTGGATCCGGACTATAAGTCGGACTACGAGGATGGGCGGCGCAAGCGCCGTGAAGGAAAATTCATCTTCGATAACTCCTCGGACAACGAGGATAGCGATCTGAGGACATTGGAAGTCTAGAAAGCAGACGCGATAGCCAAGAGGAAGACATGTCTCTCCCGTGGCGCCGTCGAGAAAGTGGATCGTTCACGGACGCATTAGTGATTTCTCGAGAACAAGAAGAGGCGCATGCCTACAAATGTCAAGACCTATGATGGAGCAGGTGATCAGGACGATCACCTAAAAATCTTTGAATCGGTAGCGACCATTGAGGCGGCACAACCGGTGTGGTGCCACATGTTTAATTCCACACTAGTGGGAAGCGCGGGCGGTTCAACAAACTCCCGAAGGAGCATAAATGGTTTTGAAGAGTTGAGAAAGGCGTTCGCCTAAATTTTACTCAACGGAAAAAGTGCGCTAAAAATCTGTCGAACTCGCCGGGTAAAGCGGCACCAAGGAGAATCTCTGGCGCATTCATGGAGCGCTTTAAAGATGAATGCATGCAAGTTAAAGCATGTCTGAAGTACTAAAGATCTACGGCTTCATGAATGGGATTAATAATCGAGAACTCATCAAGAGGTTGAGCGACAAGATCCACGAGACCTTTGATGAACTCATGAGCGCTCTCGGTCTTTGTCGAGGAGAAGCCGCCATGGCGGATAGCAAAAGAACCACTCGAGTTACGGTCACGGGAACAACACGGGAGGCAATCGAGCGACCGAGGTAGTGTAGTAATAGGAGCTATCGCTGACGGAGGAGGCGGCGAGAGATAATGCAGTACACTCACGATCAAAACCCCAAAGGAAATACTCGCGCGGAGCGCGAATTTCCCAGACCGCCATGAGATCGTACACGGAAGATCGGCGCCTTTGGGAATGGATCTTGTGACTACCAGCGCGCAAAGGTCGCACCACTAACGAATGTGTCCGGTGCGCCAACTCATCGACAAGATGGTCGAGGAGGGTAGGTGGACCACTTGGTTAAAAACATTAAGAGGAAGAGATAAACAAAGAATGGAAACAAGAAGGAGACACCTAAAGATAAGGCCGACACAATCTACATGATACAAGCGTGGCGAATCACTAGAGCGGAAGGTCGGCCGGAGTTTTCGAAGAAGCGAAATCTCTTTCCTACTCTAGCTGCGGACAACGCGATGTGAGCCACTTCGCCATTGAAATCGGTGCGGGTGGTCACGACATACACCGCATGTACATTGATGGTGGGGCATCGGCAAATATCATGTATGAGCATTGCTTTAAAGACTACGACACGAAATCGTGACCGGTTAAACCCGGTCGACCACGGCACTCGCTGGTTTCACGGGTGAAAAGATATAGCCCATGGGGCAGCTGCGATTACTAGTCGGCATTGGCAGCGAGCACTCTCGACAACTGGATGGACTTCATGGTGATCAAATCCCCTCGCCATACAATGGCATTATTGGGAGACCGGGATATCGACCATGCGTGCGGTGCCATCAACGCGCGCGGGATGCTTAAATTCCCGATGAAGGGGCGTTGTTACTCTTTACAATGCCACGGTACCAAGCAGAGAATGTAACACGGTTACATGCGAAATGGCACCGATCCGGCGGTCTTGTTGCCAAAGTCCCCAACTTGAAGGTCGCGATTCACCCGAGTACCCGAGCGAAATAACCATCGGAGGTCATTGTCGGACAACGGCAAAGCGGTGTGTGCGCGCTCCTACAAAGAGCGTGGATATTTTCGGCGTGGGGCCAAAACACATGTTGGGGTACCACGCTCGATCACGAGCATAAGCGAGAATCCGACAAGGGTACTCACCGTCGCCGGAAGAAGCGTGGCAAGCCCAGGCGTCGCGAGCGATTACAGGCGGTACGAAATTGGTAAATCACGGGAATTATCGTGAAGTCTACTACCACGGTGGCTTTCTAACCCGATAATGGTCAAAAAGCGGCGGTGGTGGCGAATGTGCGTGAACTTCACCGACCTTAACAAAGCATGCCCGGGCTGCTATCCATTACGAGATAGGCGGAAAATAGAGTCCTTGTGCGGATACCCGTTAAAGTGTTTTCTCGGCGTACAAGGGATATCACGGATCTGAGATGGCTAAGGAAGGCGAGGAAAAACGACTTTCCACACAAGCCAAGGCGTTCTTGTTATACAAAATGCCCTTTGGCTTGAAGAATCGCGGTGCCACTATCGGTTAGTAGACAATGCCTTTGAAAAGCAGGTGGGCATGACACGGAAGTCTATGTGGATGACACGGTCATAAAAGCCATCTTGAAGTTGAGCTTGTGCGCGACATAGAAGAGGCGTTCAAGACTACGAGAGATCAACATGAAGTGAATCTAAGAAATGCACCTTGCGCTCTGAAGGCATGTTCTAGGATACTGATAGAACGTGACATAAAACCTTGTCGAGAAAAGACAAAGCGGTAATAGAACTTCCTCACCTGCGGCGTGAAGGAAGTCCAATCCTCAACGGAAAAGCGGCGGCCTAAGCAGGTTCTGTCGTCGTGAGAAAAGTCATTGCCTCTCTTCAAAACACTCGAAGTGTATAAAAAGGGTGACTTCGGTGGGCGGCGGAGGCGGAAGAAGCCTTCACTACACTCAAGCGACATCTAGCAGCGCTCCCAACACTCGTTGCACCCGACCGGGGAAGAGGCGTCATGTATTGCTCGGCAACTCATGGGCGGTCGGTAGCGATGCTACTAACGAATAGGGACTCGGTGCAAACCCCTATCTATTTTGTCGACAAAGCGCTCAAGAAAGCGGAGATGAACTACGATGCCATGGAGAAGTTAGTCTTGGCATTAGTGTTTGCCGCAGCGATACGCCGGTACTTCAGCGCGCCCGATAGCGGTAATCACGGATCAAGCCATCAGCGGATCATCTCCAACCCGATCGTCGGGGCGACTCGAAGTGGAGTGTCTTACTAAGCGAACACAACATCTCTTCGAGACCACGTACCGCAATAAAAGGGCGAGTTACGGCGGACTTCATCATCGAAGCGGAATCTTGATGAGGTACCCGCACCAAGCGAAGGAACTACGGATCCATGGATTTTGTTTCTGACGGATCCTCGTGCGTGGGCGGATCGGGGCGGCCTTATTCTCACAAACCCGGAGGAATGGAATTCACTTACGCTGCGTTTTGAATTTACCGCGACAAACAATGAGGCGAATCTGAAGCCCTAATCGCGGACTACGCATTGCGGCTCGAATGGGTGTCACGTAACTTGGAAGCAAATGTAGACTCGGCTAGTAGCCAACCATGTGTTGGGTGAATCGTGGCCAAAGAAGAGAATATGATTCGATATCTTGAGAAGACTAAGACACGATCAAAGGCTTTGTGATTTACTATCAAGCAAGTCCCTAGAGGAGAAAATCGCAAAGCGGGCCTTGCTGAGCAAGATCGCCTCGACAAGCGCACACTTATCAAAGCAAGTCTTGGTGGAAACGAAAAGCAAATCAATATCGGAGATGGAAGTCTCGCGGTCATAGAGGAGGATGGTCCTACATGGATGACACCGATTACGAATTCTAAGCAAAGGAACATTACCCCAAGCAGAACGAAGCTCGCGAGAATCGGCGTCTGTTGAGAGATTCAGTGCGAGACAACATCTTTCTCAAGCGTTCTTTCCTCCAACCATGGCTCATTGCGTCGGCCCCTACAAGCAAATTACGTCTTGCGAAATCCATGAAGGTTCATGCGGCATGCGCGCGGGACCACGGTCCGTTGTAGCGCGCCATGCGATCGAGGATACTCGGCGACCATGCATCGAGATGCGCGGGACTTAATAAGGAAGTGCAATGATTGCCAAGTTCATAGACCCGTCCGCGCCAACCACGGCACGAGCTAACGCCAATCACGGCGCCATGGCCATTCTACAAATGGGGCATTGATATTGCGGTCCTTTTCCAATAGCGGCGGTCTCAAGTTTCATAGTAGCTATAGACTACTTCACCAAGTGGATCGAGGCAAAAGCGGTGGCGACAATCACCGCAACCGGTGAAAGCGCTTTATGCGGGACAACATAGTATGCCGCCGGATTACGGAGAAATCATCTCGGATAGCGGAAACAATTACTGCGACAACCCCTTCAAAGATTGGTGCGAAGTTAAACATCACCCAACACCCGGCGTCGATTACACCCGCGAACCAATGGCTTAGTAGGCGCGCAAATCGAAGCACTGGCGAAGGAATCAAAGCGCGCTGGGCGAGCACAAAGGAAGGTGGGTCGAAGAGCTTCGCATGTCTTGTGGGCTCACCGCACCTCAATAAAACCGGCGACGGGGACACCCCCTCTCTAGTCTACGGGACGAAGCCGTTATACCAGCGAGATCGGCATGCCAACTATCCGCGCTGCGGAGATCAATGTGACAACAAGCGATGATGAAAGGCGTGTCGACTTGGATCTGCTTTGGAAGAAAAGGCGAGCAGCGACCATACGGGAGGCAAAGTCGAAGTCAAAAATGAAAGGATACTATGATGCCAAGGTGCGGCGTTTCATTCGAGACGAGCGACTTTGTCTACCGTGCCAATGAGGCGAGCCACGCGAAGATCTGAGTAGCTCGGACCAAAGTGGGAAGGACCCTATGAGGTTCTTGAAGCAATAAGCGCAGTAGCGTCTGACTACGAGGCTTGGATGGTCGTGACCTACGCGCGCATGGAACATCGGCAACCTCGAGAGGTGCTACCTATAAGAATAGCTACGACACGCGCCGACAGACGCTCCGCACTTTCGATGCTCAATAAACATTCATGTATTCATTTTATTTTTCATATATCTTGTTTTCTTTGTTATGTCTCAAAAACTTGCAAGTATCAATAAAGCGCCGCGGTTTCTAGCTAACTCGCGACACATTTTAAGTTGTTATCTCCATATCTTGTATGTCTTAACGATTTTTATTTCTTGCCCACGATGGCGTGCATGCACTCTGAATAGACCCGCGATGGTAAAAGGATAAGTTAACCTACTAACTAACTTGTTGAGTAAGAGGTTGCAAACCCATCAACACGGATCACGCATCCTTGTTAAACACCTTGTTCTCGAGGCGTTGGAATAAGATATATGCGCATCCGCGATGGTTGCTTGACAACGCACGCGTCTTGCGTTTAACAACTTAGGAACCAAGACACTTGATTCCTTAATGTGATATTCTGATGCTGCGTGTATCATAACATACGATTATGATAAAGTACTTAGAATTATTTTCCAAGTATACTATGATCTTCATACATGATTATGGATTTCCTACATTCGCCTTTGGCGTACGTTTGTTTCTTGACAGCGAATACATCTTTCACGCAAAGACAAACAGATATCGTATACATTACGTTTTAATAATACCCGCGACAAAAAGAGACTTTTATTCATAACTACGAGTTATTACAAGAGATAGTTAACATATCAACTACCGGTGCTACAACGCTTAAGTGAAGAGGTGCCAGCGTGACTCGTTGCATCTTTGGCTTCGCTAATACCCTTCAACACGTCGCATCACGCGCGACACGGTGGCCGCACTAGCGGCACCCCATCGGACCTTGGCAAGTCTGTTGCACCAACTCCACACAAAATAGCTTTACCGCAATACCTTCTTTTTAGCAAGGCGGGTCGCATGCGCTTCAAGACTTCCTTTAAAGGTACCTCTTTCTCCAAAGCAAATGGATTACGACTATCCCTAGGGCCATGAGCAGTGCTTGAAGGTTGAGACTCATGGGGTTTCAAATAAAAGTCTGGCTGTGTTTCGGCACCCTCGGTACGATGACGCGCCAAGGTCAACCCCGCCATAATAACATTTATAGGATAATCTTGATCGCGCTCAAGCTCAGAAATCATTGGGAGCTCTAAGTCTTTCATTCTCTGCATGGCAGCGACCAAGTGATCATATGACTCAGCGTCATAATTTGGTACCTTATCAATGGGCGCCTTCAACAGTTCTGTCTCATGAAGCTTTTCAATTGCTTCTGACTTACCACGCTCAGAGCGCACTGCACAACCTCCCCGAAGGCACTAACCACCTCTGGCGACTCTAGGGTCTTGAGTGCGGCTGAGCCTTGAGACCATGGCCTATGAGCCACCCGCTCGGCTATGGTGGACATGGTGAGGATACAACTCCTCGTCATACTCGGTGAGCTTGCGGTTTTGCTTCTGCACCTCAATGACCAGCTCACGGTACCCCAAGCTCCCCAACTGCAAAGAAATTTTCTTTACCTGCTACAGATGTTTAAGGGCCCGGTTACATGACGGCTTATACTTGGCGCTTGTGCGCTCTGGTCTATTTGTGATAGTAGAGACATTTTTCTCCTGCAAGTCTCTCGCATACGCATTGGCTTCTTTTATTTCGGCCTTGGCGGCAGTGCGCCTCGGTGATGCAATCTGTTGGTCCTTTTGATTGTCGACTATTTTCCCTACACACCGCCTTCAAGCTGCGCGGCCGGAGAAACAAGGTTATCAACGGTTGATCCATTGGCGCATCCCTGCGCCGCGCGCGCGCTACCAATCTCGGTTACGAAGACTCGGGAAGAGCGGGACTCTCTTTAGGTGGCGACTCGCGCTCTGCTTGAACCTACAAACACAGACGAGACTTATCAAGATCTCATACGCAAACTTGATGAAAACAAACAACAATCATACTATCAAGAGTACTTACGGGGCCCGAAACATCTGGCGGCGGGTGCGATGATCTTGCTTCACTCTCGGCGATTCAACATGAGCGATCACGGGGCGCTTCTTCCTCGTGAACTCGCCCTCCCATTGCGCGACCTTTACGCAATAGCGCATACTCTTGCTCCTCCATTTCTCATCAATGGGATGCGCCACTACGGGTGGTGGCTGCGCAATAGGGGAAGGCGCACGAGGGCTCGGCACGCCTTGCACCGGCGTTGCCTCTATCGCAACGGAAGAGCTGGTCCCTGTTCCCCTAAGTTCAGCTCCATTGTATGGCCCGGTACTCGCTAGTATTGGCTCTTCGCCTTCTTTCAAAGGCCGCACCCCTGACCTCACATCCAGTGGTTTGGCTAATTGCACCACAGTGAATAGATCCATTTCTGCGCAAAGGAAGCAACAAATAACATAAGTTATATAATGCGCGAATACAAGCAGGAGACTCACATCATTTATCTGATGCAATGGAATGAGTACCCACCTGGCCATTGGCGTCCAAGAAGATTGGGATCTCATCTTGGGACCAAAATAATTCTGGTGATGCCCATATGTGCGAAATCTCTCGGATAGGCACTAATGGGGATGCGGTTGTCATTTATCGATTCGCATCCTCGCGTTATCGACCGGTGAGGGCACTCGTCCTCTACAATGTACCCAGTATAGAACTCATAGTTCCATGGAAAGCATTTATCATCTACCGGAAGAAATACTCCTCAATCCGAGCGAGTCTAGCTTATCCGTATAGCATTGAAGCCTACCCGCGCGCCATAAAAGATACCCGCCCATGTGCCCATATTGTGTGATAAAAGGCGCGGAATAAATGGATGGTTGGGTTCACTTGCCGATGTGACAATTTACCTCAAAATTGGTAATTTTGGCGCGCCGTCTGATTAAGCGAGATATATCTGTTGTAATAGTTTAACACATCGCATAGGAAGCGGGGCGGGGCGCGTTGGTTGAAAAATCGAACAAGCGTATAAACCCCACTTTCCTGCGGGAAGTCCATGATGGTCGCTTGCGCATTCGGCACAACGGATGCGTCGAGGGTATAAAATAATCGAGGTGAACTCTAAGAGATTGCTCTCGGTCAAGAAAGAGGTAAAGTCCGATAATTGTTTCACCATGGTGTCTGAAAGCGCGCGGATACCTTAAAGTGGGTTAATTTACGGATTGTCGGCTGCGGATCTATTTCAACAATGGTGGATTATTTCTTTTCACGGTGAATACCATTGTGGAAATGGAGTGGTTTTATACTTTTTCCCATCCACCCGATATGTGCCACGTGGACCCACTACCTTCACTTGTGTGGTGAGATTCCTTTGATGGGGGCAGGCGATAACTTTCCCCGAATAACGAGGCATTTACAATTCACTTTGATGTCTAGATGCAATGCACCTACGGGTATGTGTATGGCTTCTTTAATACGTTTCGTAAGTTATTTATTTTATTTTGGACTACGGTCATTAGTCTAGCATCATGATTCATGCTGCGCATACTAGGCGGGGGACATGATGGCGTATAGTGCGGGTCGGGTCATAAACCCGACTACATTAATACTCACAAGCCGGCGCGAACGGGCCAATATCAATAAGAGTTTGGGCTCGAAAGCCCAAGCCCAAATCTATTCTGGAATAGATATCCGGTATCTTCTAAAATAAGGAGATAATCATTCCCAACCGACTTATGCGGGATCGCGAAGGTTGGGGAACACGGAACCAACAAGGATTCCGTGCGTATATAAAGGAATCATATCCCTCGTTTAAGTGCGATCTCATAACCCTAAAACTCCTTAAACCCTAAACCGATTACTCACTCTCATGGGAGGATAATCGTGGGAGACAATCCCGGTAAGCCTAACGGTGTTTCTTGTCTCTTAGTGCGCGGTCTCGGCGGCAATTCTCAATTGAGTGCGAGCAGGAGCTCCAAACCGAGGCGTCCAACTTTTGTATCAACACGCTTAATGCATAAGTTAAAGTGTCCCAATCAAAAATCGAGTATGCAAATCATTTCCATAAATTATTGTTGCGACTTATATGTTCAAATTAATTTGTTGAAAAGTTAGTTAGCCAAGTCGCTTGTTAAATTCAAAAGGCTAGGTATTTTAGGCAAATGCAACTATGGATATATTCATATATTGCACTCACGATGATCCTATGTGGTTAACAAGCCACCTTAAGCGACTAGACTTAAGTTGTTCCTACCCACTTAACTTGCTTTAACTAAATTTGTGTCATCGGATATAAGTAACACGATGGGTCCCGGATAAATTTTGGTTGTTCGAAGAACATTAGTTACTTATTTAACCCGCCCGTTGATTATATTGCGTAAAGGAATAAGCAATGCAATGTCCAATTTTGATTGCCCACAAAATATTTGAGTAATTATTGTTAAAAAGCTTTTATTTCTACTGTTTTATTAGAAACCTTTTGTATAATAAAAGAAAAATATTTTGGGAGCCAATTGAGAAAGAATAAAATATGAGAATCGATTATATTGCTCAATTTTGCACATTAGCAAAATTGAGCATTATATTCGCCAATCGAGTTGTTTGATTGCGATCTAATTTCGAGTAATCATTGTTGAATATATTTTATTGTTGAATATATATAAATAGGTAGATCCATTACTAATTTATACTCTCATGCACAAAATAAAATCACTTTCATTATCTATTCCACTTTATTTGTCAAGTGATCACCTTTAATACTTGGTTCTTTTCTCGTTGTCTTCCATTCTTCCCCATTTCTTGTCAATTCTTGATTAACATTTGTTGCTCAACCAATTTGTTTTGTTCAAGAACACAACCACCTTGAGAGCTCAGACGTTGTTTATTGTTTTCGCTTATCTATCATACGTTGTTCAATAATCAACCATTATGCGCCTCAAATTTAATTTTCATCATGTTCTTAATTCATAAGTTGTTGTAAAGGAACATTTAAAACCAATGCCTAAGGAACAACTACAACATACACCAATCTATAAGTTTACCTATATAACACCTAATTTAGACCTAAATTACCAGCAAATAATACAAGTTGACATCTCATTAGAATAAGCATCATAATATATACAAGCTCAAATAATGCATGTTACAAATAAAATCTAACCTTCAACGCCCATACAAATCCATAGAGATTGTATGTTTGTTCTTTTTTGGGATCTTTTGGAACGGCCTTCTTTGCTTCCTTGTCGGAATGCCTAGGCATAACATTCACCGTTCTTTTTATAGAGATGGGCCCATGTATTCACCCCATGGATACTCATTCCACACAAAAATCTGAACATTCTTAAGCAAATGGTCAGAACGAAACCTTCCTTCCCGACCAATAAATACCCATGTTGCAATCACCAACAAACAAACCCTAACAAGATCTTCATCGGCTAAAGAACCCACCTTTGCCCCGACTTCACCAAGGCCAAAAGCTCATCGCCTTAACTTTTTGTTCTTATTTTTTTTATCAGAAACAAACGATAAAAAGGACTATAACTTAAACCACGCATAACACGGCCGTGGTGGGCTTTTTATCTATGGGACCTAAACAAAACCCGGTTAGAAGACTAAATTGTTCACACCCAAATTAAGAACATTATCACCTATTACAAAAGTAATAGGTGGGCAAGAATCATCGACTTCACCACGGAACAACATTTTGATAAAAATAATTGTACAAGTGGTTGTCTGCGGGGCATATGTGGGGAAATCTAAGCAACGGCCAAACACAGTGTCTCTAAACAATTTGGTTCTATTGACATTCAATAAAGCTTTAATTGTACCAATATGTTATACTCTAGATCTCACCGTAAGCTTGGCATCAAAAATTGTAGTCGTTGGATTCTTGAGAAGTGGGATGGTTGAGTGGGAAGCAGTTGGATTAGGGTTTGGGTTTTAGAATGAATGCACTGTAGAGAAGCAGTTGGAGAAGCAGAAGGTTGAGTGGGAACGTTTGAGTTTGGTAACGTTTGAGTTTTTGAAGGAGAAGCAGAACGTTTGAGTTTGAGTGGAAGGTTTGATGTGTTTGATGTGTCTTTTAGTAGCAGATTTGTATTTGTGTTATGTGTTAGTTGAAGATTTGTATTTTGTATTTATGTAAAGGTGTATTATGATTATAAAACTTTTAAAAGTATAATTTGAAATATAAAGGTGTATTTTGTATTTTATAAAGTTGTATTTTGATATAAAAGTATGGTACAAGTACCAATACAATAAAATAATATAAATATGTACTTTCTACCTGATTAGTTGCCCAAGAATACATATGTGTGGGACCAAGTTGCCCAAGAAATATGTAGTATTTTATATAATAAAAAAGACTATATTTTTTACTAAAAGGCAAAAATATGTCAGTAGCCTAAGAATGTAGGTCACAGTTGCCCAAAAATCACCTATGACACTAGTAGTATGTAAGTGCAAGGTGGCCCAAAGATAGGGACACATGTCAAGTAGATGGGAGAGTTTCCCAAATGTTCAAAGGTGATTGTTGCCCATGGGGCATTTAGGTAAGTTGAAATTTTTTGGGGACATTTAGGGTAAAGTCTTTGGGCAACTGGAGAATTTAGAGAATTAGCCCTAAATTTTATTGACATTGTGATATCTAACATTGCTTCTATAACAAATATATTTAGGCTAAGTTTGGCAACACGTAATGATAGTAGTAAGTAAGCGATGGCGAAGAGCGTAGAGTTGTTTATTTAAAAATGTGTTTGGTAACATAGTTGTAGATAATTATAAATTGTAAAATTACGAAAAATGTCATATACATATTAAAATAAAATAAATGGTTAAACAAATGAGGGTATATATGTAATTTCATAAACTAAACGCTTGGAGCAATTGTGAAATGCTTAATCAAGAAGCATTTAGATTGGAGCGGTAAGACAATATTCTAACGCTTGTTGAGGTGTTGCCAAACAAGCTTTTCATCTATAATGCTTACCGCTCTTGTCGCTTGTCGCTCCTAAACGCTTCCAAATGCTTGTTACCAAACATGACCTTACAATGGTTATGAAACTACAAAATTAGATGAAGGCGAAAGACTTGTTGGATTAGCTATACCTGGAGATTTGGCATTCCTTATGCAAGCAAGGAAACACAGAGGCTTGCATGTCAAAGTTGCACCTGAATTTGTTGTGGCACCAAGACGTGTAGTGGATCCAATGATCCCTGCCCATTCATTTTAATAGCAGATCACTGAGGTTGGACCCCTAAATATGCAGAAACATTTGTACTGTCCTGTTGTATTTAGCACACCTTTGCAGAATGATGAAAACTAAGAGGATTTGTATCTTCCCCCTATGGTTTAGTTGAATCTCAAAGGTATTGGGATCTGAACCAGTCTATTACTTTGGGATTTGGTGGCGTTAGACGTGTTGTGTGGGTTCATGGTGGTGTTAGATGTGCTGTGTGGGATTTGAGCCGGTATATTGCTTTATTTTTATAATATTAGTTTGTGTTAAATGAATAAATTTAGGTTTATATGTAGTTAGAGATGATTTTTTTGCACATAATGTATAGATTGACTATTGTGTGCATAACAAACTAATAACTAAAAACATTTTATTTCTGTATTTTGTACAAACTATCACAAGTCACAACCACCTTCAGAGAGTTGTTTATCTATCGTAAAGTGCAATAAGCTAAGCAATCCCAAACACCCCATAGTAGAAGTTGCAGTTAGCAGAAGCTCAAGTATCACAGTCATCGGCCATGCGCAAGGCCTAAACATGTATAATTTCACATGTATTTTATGTTCGTTTAGTTTTGAAAAAATCGGTCTTATATATGAGAAGTTATTGTATTACAGTACTCAATATCGTCAGATTTATTTGAGTGCATGATTGTTGAGTGAATAGGTGTTTGTGGTTAATCATACATCAGTGAGTGACTAATTAATCTTTTATATCAGATGACTACACTTAATGTAACCATGCAGAAGTACTCTGGATGGGTTAGTATGTGCCATTGTTTATTATGCATATCTCAATAAATTTAAGTATGACTCGAGTAGTTCCGGTAAGTGTTTGGTTCATATGGTTCAACCGTTCTGAAGTAAAGATCGTGAAATTGTAACAAGTATGTGAATTGTATCCTATGCAATCTTTGTCTCTTTAATTTTAGTTTTTGATTGTATAAATGGTGTAATATGAGCTGGAGAATAAGATTAGGAGAACATGTTGAAGGAACTGACAATAGTCCTCTTTGCATTTTTTTAAAAGAAGTTGCTTAAATAAGAATTATACTGTTAGTTTCAAAAAGTTATATTTGTTAATCACTATTAGAAAAGTAATAGTTCCTTAAGACTTTATAAGTTGCTAACAGTTAAGTATTTATAATTTATAGGATGCTTATAATCAATCTCGCGATATTAGTTAGCTTGGTTCCTATTGAGTATTGATTCAATTTGCATTGTCAAATTGTTAGTTTCAGTTTATATTAGAGAGAACGAAAAATTATATATATACAACTACGGAGTAATAACTAACAAAATTGCACTGCTTCGAAGAGAAAACGCAAAACTTCACACAAACAAAATTCTACACAAATTCTAAGGCTTGTATAAGGAAGTTTCATGGTTAATGTCCCACTCAACATGTAAAACTGATCACAAAAAGTGAAAGTAACCACAAGTTTTGTTATATATATTGTAAGTAAAGTATTTACACATAAGCATTTTGGTAAGTGTTCATTTCAAAACAAACAAGCACTTAAAAGTAATCAAGGTGGTACATACATGTTTATCAGAATAAAATGTGATATTAAGTTTGGTCACGCCCATACAACAAATTATGATATTAAGTTTATTACCCACACAACAGGTTGTGTAGTTTATGATTGAGTAGCTTATCGGAGAATTTAACGAATCTACAAAAATTCTATCCCAAAATCATGTTTAGTACTATTTTTACTTTTAACATTGTCTAACAAAAATTAAGCCAAAGCTTAATCTAACAAAAATCAAACCCAAAGTCTATGCGTACATGAAGATCTAAAACTAGTTTATCTAAAACCATAAATGGGCATCGTTAGATCAAGCATTCGGCTAGTACTAGTATAATCTATAAGCTCATAAATTCTTTTAAGTATTTGTTTTGAGAAAAAGAACAAACCCATGTGATTGTGGGCCCTTTCCATTATCAGAGAATTTAACGAATATAACAAAAAACTCTATCTCAAATCTATGTTTAGTAGTATTCTATTTTTGCTTTGAACATTATCCAACAAAATTTAAGCCATGCATACACAGAGATCTAAAACTAGTTTATTTAAAACCATAAATGGGCATCGATCAAACATTCGGTTAGTCCTAGTATAATCTAATAAGCTCATAAATTCTTTTAAAATTTGTTTTAAGAAAAGAACAAACTCATGTGATTGTAGGCCCTTCCATTATCAGTGTAGTGTTTAACGAATATAACAAAAACTAATACCATGTTTAGTAGTGTTATATTTTACTTTGAACATTATCTAACAAAATTTAAGCCAAAGTTAAATCTAACAAAAATCAAACCCAAATTCTCTGCATACACGGAGATCTAAAACTAGTTTATTTAAAACCATAAATGGGCATAGATCAAACATTCGGCTAGTACTAGTATAATCTAATAAGCTCATAAATTGTTTTAAAAATTCATTTTGAGAAAAAGAACAAACCTATGTGATTGTAGGCCCCTTCCATTATCAGATAATTTAACGAAAGTAACAAAAAACTCTATCTCAAAACCATGTTTAGTACTGGTCTATTTTTACTTTCAACATTATCTAACAAAATTTAAGCCAAAGCTTAATCTAACAAAAATCAAACCCAAAGTCTGCACATACACGAAGATCTAAAACTAGTTTATTTAAAACCATAAATGGGCATCGATCAAACATTCGGCTAGTCTTAGTATAATCTAGTAAGCTCATAAATTCTTTTAAAATTTGTTTTGAGAGAAAGAACAAGCCCAAACGATCGTAGGCCCCTTCCATTATCGCTCTAAGCAACTAGGTCTTGGACTACTATAAGTGTCATACTATACAAACCCTTATAGCGGGCAATGACAATATTATGATAAACATCGACAAATCCGCATGATGATTCAAACCCTCAATAAAGAATATTATGATAAACACCGTACAACCCATCAATGCATACAATGATTGAACCCCAAAAAAGGTTTGTATAACATGACCCCTACGATAATTTGCTTACTTTGGTTGAGTGGCTACGTTGATATTTCACGATCACTCAATTATTAACTAGCTTTATTTGACACATGGCCAAATGTAATGGAAGATTAGTGGGCAAAAAGTAGCCATTTACTTAACACTTAGTTTTCTGCATATTTTCTAGAAACGTCTTCTCCATTATATTTTAATCATCTAGAACTCAACCAACCTCCTTTGTTTGAGCACTAAAAGTACGTAGTAACTTCTTTGAGAACCGGTGAAGTCTGTATTTCAAGGTACTAGCTCTTACATATTTTTGGCATAGAATTAAGTTACTAAATGTAGACACCAAATTTCTACCTTTTCCTAGTATTTTACAAGTTGTGTCTTAAGTTTGATGTATCATTATTTCTATCGTTATTAATCAACAAATGAAACATAGTGAGATAAACCTGTTTGGATCATAATTAAGGGGTTTTGGTATTCCTTATTTAATTTTAAGTAAAATAAGCAAGTCTTAAGTAGGTAGAAGCAATAGGTTTATTTGAGATTATTCTTTTTACTTTTATATTTGGCCACAGGTGTGTTTGGGGACGAGCTTTTGGAGCGTTTATAGTTTAAAATATACAGCTTGTTTAGCAACGATCGTTGTGTTTTTAATTTTGCTTAAACGCTCCTATATGAAACACGAATAATAGAAGTGTTTAGCATTAGCTTTTTACGTCATTTTATACTTTAAAAATACACTTATATACATCTACGATATCAAACGCTTTTATAAGTTAAATAGCTACAACTAACAAGCTACTACTAACTGCTAACACTTACCTAAGTTTTGCTGCAGTTATTGCTAGTTTTAAGTATAAGTGCAACAATGAATCTATATAGATCCAGTGACCAAATATTACTTTGAGTATAATGTGTAAATATGAAGTTGATAATAATGTGTATTTGATGAGTTGGTTTGGTAGAATTTTTCATACACATTGTTGTTTTTATTGAACTTTTTTTTAAAATTAAGCAAACCCAAATACGATAACCCGGGAGCTTATTTATAAGTACTTACTCATAAGCATAAAAGATAAGCAATTATCCAAAAGTATGAATAAATTAATCCAAAAGTAGCAATTATCCATTCGTTCTGGGTTTGGTCACAGCAACCTAACCAAGTGACCTAATCCGGTCACACATTACCAAACACGACCCATGTGACTCTTTATCTAAACAGGTAGGCGGGAAACCCGAAACCTGTTTAGACCCAAGCTCAACCCATTTAGTTTTGTTTCATGTCTGGAATTGCCACCCCTAGTTATATTTACATGATTTCTTATGTCTCAGGAAAATGGAGCTTGTATCTGCAATCGTTGGTCCTGTTGTGAATGTTTTGACAGGTCATATTAAGCAAAAGCTGGGATATCTCACTTCATACGCTGAACATGTTGAGCGCATGAAAAACAGAATGAAGGTTTTGGAAGATCGAAGTGCTGATATCGAACGCCTCAAGAGACAACATCCCAATATGCCTGCTCATGTACCAGGGTGGTTGGAAGATGTTAAAAAGATAAAGGAAGATGTTGACAACATTCCAAGCAACAACATTGGATGCTTTAGTGTTAAAAAGAAGTTTCTAGCCGGAAGAAATGCATTAAGGCATACCAAGGTTATCGATGGTCTTATCGGAGATGGTTCTAAAATGATCTCTGATGACACCCTCTGGCGTGAAGCTGAAGGATGTCTTGGCAGAGTCGATTCCAAAACCAGGCATCAACATCAACACCAGGTGTAAGTGTGTTCAAATCAAGAGCAAAGATGTTCAATGATGCATTGAAGCTCCTTCAACAAGATGATGATGATACAGCTCGAGTGATAGCCTTGTGTGGAATGGGTGGTGTGGGGAAAACCACACTGATGAAACAACTGAAAAAGGTTGCAAAGATAACAAGATGTTTAATTGGATTGTGGTTGTAGTTATTGGGAATACTCCCAACTTGCTGCCATTCAGAATCCAGAAAATTATAGCAGTGCAGACAGGCGAACCTCTAACGAAACTGATCTAATGGCAACTTATCTTTCTAAAAGATTTGAAGTATTTTCAGAGCGTAAAGAAAATACTCTGGTTATACTGGACGATGTGTGGAGAAGAGCAAGATTAAACTTGAAGATATCGGATTTGCGAGTCCTTTGCCAAATGGGGTTAAGTTGTTGCTCACATCACGGGATGTAAAGTTTGCCAACAGATCGCAGCTGATGTTGATGCTGATTCTGCTTTTGAAGTAGTTGAAGTTGGTGTCTTGGAGGAAGGAAGCACAAGATTTCTTTTTCAATTCGCAGGGATTTCAGCAAAACATGATTCTGATCTCTATGAAATAGGATGTGACATTGTCAGAAAATGTGGCTGTTTGCCCCTTGCCATCAAACTCATTGCGGAACTCTTAAATGTCAAAAGGTCAAAAGAAAAAGGTATGGCGAGATACCCTCAAGTGTTTGAAGAAAATGAACTTGATAAGAGCGTGCAGAGATTGTTGAGATAAGCTACAATAATTTAGCTCGAGAAGAGGATAAAGCGATTTTCCTGCTTTGTGGCTTGTTCCCGAGGACTCTAACATCCCGATAGAAGATCTCACAAGATATGCATGGGGATTAAAACTTTTAAACAAAGTTCACTATGGAAGAAGCTAGATACAGCATAGAAACTAGTGTGAGCAACCTTAAAAATGCCTACTTGTTGATGGATGGAGATAGTCATCACAGTGATTGTGTGAAATTGCATGATCTTGTGCTTGCATTTGTGGTAAATACTGTTTCTAAAGGTGGTGAGGACGGATGTTGGATCATTCACCATGAAGATGATTTCTCAAAGTGGAGTGAAGCTGATAATATGAGCCAGTCTTGCAATCAACTTTCGTTAACATGCAAAGGCATGTCTGAGTTTCCTAGTGAATTTCAGTTTCCAAACCTTTCACTTTTGAAACTTATGCAAGGAGATGAGTTGCTAAGGTTTCCTCAAGACTTTTATGTAGGAATGGAAAAGCTTCAAGTTATAGCATTTGAGAAATTGGAGTATCCATTAGTTCCAACATATTTTCAGTGCTCCACCAACCTTGAACTCTTTGTCTCGATGAATGCTCCTTGATGTTTGATTTAACTTGTATTCGAAATCTTTCAAATCTGGAAGTGCTTAGCTTTGCTAATTCTGGCATTACAATCCTACCTTCCACATTCGGAAATTTGAAGAAGCTAAGACTACTGGATGTAACAGGTTGTTATAATCTTGTTATAGATGATGGTGTCTTCAAAAACTTGGTGAAACTTGAAGAACTTTATATGATACCATATAAAAGAGCATGCTGCTTCACTGACAACAACAGTAGAGAATTTGCAGAGTGTTCAGAGAAACTTTCTGCATTAGAATTTGAATTCACTGGTAACTATGCTCATATGAAGAACATGTCTCTTTGAGAAACTTCAAAGATTCAAGCTCTCAGTTGGATGTTATTTTACAGAGTTAGAGACCACACACAGATCAAGTTGACATGCACTCATATGAAAACAGCTTGAAGCTGGTCACCAACAGAGAAGAACTACTGAAATCTAAAATCAACGAGCTGTTTAAGAACACAGATGCACTTTATCTACAAGTGAATGATATGAATACTCTTGAAGATGTTTATGTGGAATTCCGCATCCTCCTGCTCTTCGTTTCAACAATTTAAGAATCCTTGTAGTTTCAGAATGTGCAGAGTTGAAATACCTTTTCACACGAGTGTTGCTAACAACTTTGTCAAAGCTCGAGTATCTGGAAATTTCAACTGTGATGCTATGGAAGCTGTCATACATACTGAGAATAATGGATCAGATATAATTAAGTTTCCCAACTTAAAGTATCTCAGGTTGGCTGACCTACCAAAGCTATTGAGTTTCAGCAACAACGTCAATGTAATTAAGCTGCCACGTCTCATGGAATTGCAACTTGAAGGCCTTCAAAGTCTTACAAGCATTTATACCGATAGTGCAACATCTTTTGTGTCGAGTAATATAGACCCCCACGCAATCTTTCTTGAACAAAGAGGTAAGTATATGCTTTGTATTAGTATACTGATATTAACGATCTTCAACTAAAAGTGTTTCAATAACAGTCGGGTATCTAATGAATGAACAAATCTTTTTACATTGCAGGATGCGACTCCTAAGCTGGAGAAGTTGTTCGTCAAGGATTGTGATTCCATTGAAGTCTTGTTCAACATGGATTTTGGTGAAATCGAGCAACTTAGCAGCAGCTTGAGAAGCATCAAAGTGGATGGATGCAATAGTCTCGTGAAGCTTTTTCATGCAATCCGTTTCCTTTCTTCAATAATTTACAAGAGCTTGAAGTTACAAGGTGTTGTTCCATTAAAGTGTTATTTGACATTGACTCGGGACGTACCGGTAATATTGGAGAGCAAGTTTGTACCAGCAGCTTAAGAAGCATTGTAGTGGAAGAATGCGATAGTCTCGTGAAGCTTTTTTCATGCAATCCGTTTCCTTTCTTCAATAATTTACAAGAGCTTGAAGTTACAAGGTGTTGTTCCATTAAAGTGTTATTTGACATTGACTCGGGACGTACCGGTAATATTGGAGAGCAAGTTTGTACCAGCAGCTTGAGAAGCATTGTAGTGGAAGAATGCGATAGTCTCGTGAATATTTTTTCATGCAATCCGTTTCCTTTCTTCAATAATTTACAAGAGCTTGAGTTGAAGTTGTCGTTCCATTCAAGTGTTATTTGAAATTGACTCGGGACGTGCTGGTAGATATGAAGAGCAGGTTTGTAGCAGTAGAATCAAATAATATATCGAAAATCATTTAGATTTCTTAAAAAATTATAAAATATTTTTAAAAATTTGTTGCAGTTATATTCAGATTTTGTCAATAGTAATTATTACTAATTATAACATTTGTGGTTGTGATATGCAAATTAACAATCTTCAACTAAAAGTGTTTTAATAACAATCCTTTTTTACAGGATGCGGCTCCTAATAAGCTGGAGAAACTGGTTGTTTCTAATATGGAGAATTTGAAGGAGATATGGCCTCCTAAGTTTAGTATTAGTAATCTTTGCCCATTGAGAGAGCTTACGGTCAAGGGTTGTGGTTCCATTGAAGTCTTGTTCAACTTGGATTTTGGTGAAATCGAGCAACTTAGCAGCAGCTTGAGAAGCATTACAGTGGAGGGATGTGATAGTCTTGTGAAGCTTTTTTCATGCAATCCATTTCCATTCCTGAATAATCTACAAGAGCTTAACGTCGAAAGTTGTGGTTCCATTCAAGTGTTATTTAACACTGACTTGGGACGTGCTGGTAAAAGTGAAGAACAGGTTTGTAGCAGCAGTTTGAGAAGCATTACAGTGTCGAAATGTGATGGTCTTGTGAATCTTTTCCCAAGCAATCCGATGCCATTATTCAATAATCTAGAAGAGCTTATAGTTATGAGTTGTGCTTCCATTGAAGTGATATTCGACATTGACATGGGATGTGTTGGTGAAATGGATAAAGTTAGCAGCAGCAGGTTGAGAAGCATTCGGTTGGATCAGTTAGGGAAGCTTAGAGAGGTGTGGAGGATAAAAGATGCTGGAAATAACTTGATTCATGGATTTGAAGCTGTTGAAAGCATACGTATTTTTGATTGTAAGAGGTTTGAAAAATTAATCACACCTGCCACAACCACTTTTGATATGAGAGCACTCAAAGATTGTGTAATTATTAGATGCGGCAGAGAAAGTGTGGAGAGAAAGATGATGAATTGGTTGAGAGTAACCAAGATGAGAGAGGTACGACCCCAATTTTGAATGAGAGCACTTCTGTTGTAACTTGCACGACTCTTAGGTAACTGATTGCAACCTCCTTTTCAGTAATTACATATACGGTCCTATAATTTGCCAAAACTTTCTTATTTTTTTCTAAGTATTAAATAATGGCAACTAAAGTCTTTACTTTTGATATTAGTTATGCTTTTGGTCCTTAGCTTTATCATTCGTTAATATATAACGTTAAAAGGTGCATGTATACGAGTGGGAAGTGAAAGTGATCACAAATTATAATTGTTATTTTGAAATGAAAGGTGATATTAGTTTCAATTGTTGCGTTACATTATTTTACTACAATATGTCTTAGATTTTACTTTTTCAAAAATTATATATTTGTCAAAAGTTTGTTGTTATGAACTCTATCCAGTTTTAGTCCATGGAATTTATTACTAAATGATGATGCAGATTGATGTTGTATCTATGCCTGGGAAAGAATCAAATGATAATGTACCTAAAGTGGCACTCCCGTTCTATCTATTACCCACTTTCCATCACCTTCATAACCTTTATTTGCGGGACTATAAAGATGTGGAGGTGGTCTTTGAGATAACGACTCCAAGTAGTAGAGAATCACCTCACAATACTCAACAACCACCAATACTCCCCTATCTTGAAGAATTAGATTTAAAGGATATGGGGAGGATGAGTCATGTGTGGAAGTGCGATTGGAATGAATTCTTAATTCTTCATAAACCACCACGATTCGATCCTCATTCCATAACCTCACAACCATAAAATGTCTTGGTGCAACAACATCAAGTACTTGTTTTCACCTCTCATGGCGAAACTTCTTTTCAACCTAAAGAAAGTTTGTATATCGTCTTGTGATGGTATTGAAGAGGTTGTTTCAAACAGAGATGATGAAATACCTCTTTATAGCCACACAACCACGTCTCTTCCTCATTTAGACATTCTTGAGCTTAGAAACCTCGGAAAATTCAAGTGTATTGGTGGTGGTGCCAATGGTATATCTACCGACATTCATGACCAAAGATAAGGTATGTTTCCTATATATTTAGTGACTAAAATAAAGGTTGGTTAATTTTGTTAATATTATTAGCTTGTTAATTATATAATTAAATTCTCGTTTTTTTCCCGGTTATCTTCTTGGTCCTTATGCCAATACGCTAGAGATAAACATAAGATGTTGTGATGCATTGTCAGTGTGGTTCCATGGTATCTTTGTAGGACAAATGCAAAAGCTTCAGGTGCTGAAAATAGAAGATTGCAAATCAATGACAGAGGTGTTTGAAACTCAAGAGATCAACAACGAGAGTGGTACTAATACTGGAAAGTCACTTCCAAGGCTAGAATATATTACGATGCTCAAACTTCCAAAACTAAAGATCTTGAAAATTAAAGGGTGCAACCTTTTGGAACATATATTCACATTTTCTACTCTTCAAAGCCTCACGCAACTCGAAGAGTTAGTGGTAAAGGATTGCAAGGCAGTGGAAGTGATTGTTAAGAAAGAAAGTGGAGAGCAAAAGACGACATCTGATGCTGCGGTCTTTCCTCATTTGAAGTCCCTTAAACTAGTCAATCTACCAAACTTTGTGGGTTTCTTCTTGGGGAAGAATGAATTCAGATGGCCAGCATTGGAAAAGGTTGTGATCCGTGAATGCCCAGAACTAACGGTGTTCACTTATGGACGGTCTACAGCTCCAAAGCTTAACTTCATAAATACAAGCTTAGGCAAACATAGTGTTGAATGCGGCCTTAACTTTCATGTGACGACCACCTCGCATCAGGTATTATTTTTATTTCAAATAAAAAAAGAAAAAACCTTCCCATGTCAGGTCTTTTCTAGAAAATATCAACGGTTTAGTTATGTATCTGATCCCCAAAACCCAACCGTTGTACAATCATGTAGAGCCTTTTGGCTTATTTTACTCACATCTGAAGTTTTTTAATCACTGAACCAACTTATATGTACAATTTTCTCTGACATAAGCTTGTGTTTTTTATGACCTTGTAGGCCCGATTACCAAGTTATGAAAGTACAAGCTCATACCACCTACTACTATGGAGCGGTTGCCTTGGTCTTATCATAATTTGATCGAAGTGGATACAGATTATAACCCCAGTGGTGGACATACTCTTTTTTCATCTGATAAGTTGCTACAACTGCAGAAGCTTGAAACTGTTCGTTTTGAGGACTGTGAGGACATTGAGCAGATATTTGATTCACAAATTGTTGCTGAAATTCCAAACTTGAGACAAGTGGAGGTGGAGTTATCTAGTCTCAAGTGTATATGGAAGAGCAAGCAGGGGACAATATTAAAGTTTCCAAACCTAACAAGACTGTCAATTCAATATTGCAGTAGTTTAGAATATGTATTTACATGTCCCATGGTTGGTAGTCTATTGCAACTCCAGGAACTACATATAAGTTGGTGCAAAAGTATGAAGGTAATTGTGAAGGGAGAAGAAGAAGAAGAATGTGATGACATAGTGAATGCTATTGTGGTGTTTCCTTGTCTAAAGTCCTTAAAACTTGAACTTCTTGATAGTCTCGAGGGGTTTTGGTTAGGAAAGGAAGCTTTTGAATTTCCATCATTGGATACCTTGGAAATTTATGGGTGTTACAAAATGAAGGTTTTCACCAAGGGAGATTTGTTTGCTCCAAAGCTATATGCAATTAGTAAATGGGATAGTAAAAATGGGGAGTGGAAGTATTATAATATACACAATAGGCTGAAGTCAGTTATAAAAGACTTTACCAAAAGGTAAAAGGTGAAAATACTTCTTACTATAAGAAAGAGGGACTAAATCTGTAAAAGTTATTGTTCTTATGCTTCACAACTCCTTCATTTTTTAAACGCCGGCAGAATCAGTGATCTCAGGCTACGGATGGTGTTCTCTCAAATCACTTATACACGTGATCTGTACTCAGGCAAGCTGTTCGATTTATGTTTCTATCTGCGTAATGTTTTCAGGCAATGTATAGGTTTAATTTGTATTTGAATAATGAATTTCAATTTATATAGGATTAAAGGTAATTAGAAAATTGAATTTGAATGGTTTAATTTAGGGTTTGTGTTATTAGATTAATTGGTGTTACCTGAATGTTTTTATTAAAGGTGGCAAAATAGGTGGGTCTGGTCGGGTTTGGGTCTCGGGTATGGATGGGTTTGGGTCTATAGAGGTTTGGGTCTAGATGGGTCTTCTAGAAACATGGGTCTAAATGAGTCCGGTCTAGATAGTTTTGCTCGGTCAACAATATTTTTATTTTTATTTTTTTTATTTTTTATTTTATTTTTATTTTTTGTAAAAGATGAAAAAAGTGAAAAAAGTAAAATGTTTATCTATTTTGAATTCTAATAGATTCATGTTCTAATAAAATGATGTTTTTAGTTGATTGAAGCACTTTTAGCTACTTATTTACATATGTGTTTGAAAGTAGTAATCGTAAAATCTTGTTTTGATCCTTGAATATCACAATTTGGTAAAGGGTGCCTTTACTCTTTTAGGGATAATTTCTTGCTTTTAGAACGGGAATGGAATTCCTTTCGTTACAAGATAATCAAACCTTTCCTAGTACCACATACAAGATAAACGAAACAGGGGAGGAACGAATTAAGTCGACTAACTGCAAAGAAAACGTGTAGTTACTAGTTAGCACCTGTTGTAGCGTCCTATATTAAGGAATGTTCTGTCCAACCTCATCTACTGACTTAATTATACTCTGTAGTACACTAGTGAATCAAGGTGTGATTAACAAGAGATCAACATCAAAAGGAACAATCAACTTCCTTATCATTACAGTTATACATATTTAAAGGTTTAAATTTATGACAATGTCACAGTAATTGATGATAGAGATCAAATTGTAATTTTACTTGAGTTATAATTATGTGGGCAATATGACTTTGAACTATATAGTAATTTCCCCCAAAATTTTTGTATCGTCATGAACCAAAATTAGGTACCTAAATTTCTTCTTGACGGTTACCTTTTTCCGTCTCTCATATTTACAAAATGTGTGCTTTTGCAGAAAGTTCAGAGGTTGCAACTGGTGGTCTTCATAATGCTATGCCTGAATTCTTGGGAAGTATGGGCATAAAAGTTGGTTTTTAGACAAGCAGATTTTGTACATTCTGTTGTTCCAAAGGAGTTTGAGAGAGGTATGAACGTGCCCAAACCGCAGTTATTGTCCACATTTGTCACAGTAACCAATTCAAACGTAACAAGAAAATGGGGGCATCTGCTGAACAAGTGGGGAGAGTTGCTAAAAGTATGAGATATGTGTGGTGATTTTATTTTGTGTTGGTGCAAAATGGTTGTTTAGGTGGTGCAGTCATGAGGCTGCTTGATGTTGCTATGTTTTCTCAATCATTTGTAGGTATATACGACTGTCTTCTCTTGGATATTCGTAGATGCACGAATGTACAAATTTTTGATGTTGAGGTACCTGGATGACTCCAGTGATGAGCAAGAAAAACGTATGTCGGAAAGCCTTGTTGAACTTATGATATTTGTTGCTTATTTACTCTAATAACTTGCAATTCCTTTGAATGGTTTAACAGCCGAAGCCACCGAGGGTGAAGAGAAAGAAGAGGAAGTTCTGACAAGGAGGAACATGAAGAAAAATTGAAGACCAAAACCATCAAGGAAACAACATATGAATGGGAACGCTTGAACGATGTTAAAGCTATCTGGTTAAGAAATCCCGAGGTCGCCGAAGAAGAGTACACAAAGTTCTATCACTCTCTTGCTAAGGTGAATACTGATAATTTCTACTTGATGCTCAAAATTGGGTTCGGCTGGGTTAATTAATGTGCAAAATGGGTTTTTTGCTCAAAATGTCCATGTTGGAACAATTTACGCTGGGCCGACTCCATGTGTTCTAAATCTAAAAGCTTAAACCCGTGTGAACTGTTAAAGATAAAATATAGCTAAAATCACGTGCCATACATAAGTAAATAAGATTAAATTTGAGCCGTGCAGTTGTAACATTAGTGGCCTCAAGCTCTACGTTATAAGCCAATGGCATGGAGCCACTTCAACGCTGAAGGTGATGTTGAGTTCAAGGCCGTTCTGTTTGTGCCTCCCAAGGCTCCTACCGATCTATACGAGAGCTACTACAATGCCAACAAATCTAACCTCAAGCTCTACGTTAGAAGAGTATTTATCTATCACTCTTATTGGTAAGTCTTTATCATTCTTGTTTATAATGTGTTTGGCTGTATAAGGAATACGTCATAATTGATAATTGTCTTTGGACATGGTTGCTAACTTTTAGTGTTCCATCAGGGTTTTGTTGATTCTCACACCCTACCACTAAATGTTTCTCGTGACATGCTTCAACAACACAACAACTTAAAAACAATAAAGAAACTTATCGGGAAGGCCCTTGACATGATCCGCAAATTTGCTGAAGAGGACCCCTGATGAGGTTCACGACAAAGAAAAGAAAGGTACACATTTGTTGAACTATGGATCTTAAGTCATTATTACATAACTCTCTTATCATTTATGCATATTTATGGACTTTGATATTTAATTTACTTGTTGCAGAGATCGAAGAATCAAAGCTTAATGATGAGAAGAGAGGCCAATAGCCCGATATAGCAGGTTCTGGAATGAGTTTGGCAAATCAGTTTAGCTAGGTATCATTGAGGATGCTGCAAACAGAACCGTTTGGCGAAACTTCTCTGATTTGAGAAGGTAAGTCCATTACTCTACCTGTAAACATTTCTGCAAATCAGTTAAACAATTTTTAGATTGCCCATTATCTGATATGTGGATGTATCAACAAAGTGGTGACTGGTGACCCGTCCGACGTATTTTCTAAGCATGACCCATTAGACCAATGACCTGTTTGACCCGTTACCCACTTGACCCATGAAGTTATATTATTATCAGTTTACCCATCAGCGATTTAACACAATCTTACTATTTGCAAGCAGGTACTATTTGCTGAGAAGGATGTAACTATAATCATTTGAGCATGACAGTAATGAAGCATACATTGTGGAACACTTTTCTTAATGTTTTTTAGAGTTTAAGATTGTTTTAGAGAGTACATGTTTTAGAGAAATGCAGGAAACTACTTGATCCATGAAGTTATATGATCATATTGTTCTTTTGATCTCGAATTGTTCTTTATATTGCAATTCTTTGTATTTTTGCAATGTTTTAGTTGTTTTGAATATTTTTACAGCTTAAAAAACAAAAAGGCAGAATTGAATGCTATTTAGAACAAGAACACCATGGAACAGTTGGCAATTGTTCCATACAATCTGCTAAACTTGCTTAGTAACAAAATGTATAGTTCTCCATCATTGCATTTCCACATAGTATAATAAAGGAACATGAATGCTATTTAGAACAAGAAATAATGCCATCCAATTAGTTGGCCATTTCCATCTTCCATTTTCTTCGTTGGGTATTTGAGCATATCTATAACATGTGATATAATACTTTTTTTTTGTCAGATATTTGAGATCTATGCGAGTATGAGGATCTAAATAGGATATTATACTTAGATGGCAAGATGAGCGGGTTAGGTAATAGGTTAACATGTGTTCAGGTGGACACGGGTCATATTTTGATATACAGAATGGGTTGACAGAAAACACTTTTTGTCCAGTTTCTAAATTTTCTTACATACAATTCATGCGTTAGCAATAAATTACAGCAAT
The DNA here is from genome assembly GCA_022545495.1 of Chrysanthemum lavandulifolium. Lineage (NCBI taxonomy): Eukaryota > Viridiplantae > Streptophyta > Magnoliopsida > Asterales > Asteraceae > Chrysanthemum > Chrysanthemum lavandulifolium. The sequence goes on along the minus strand of CM040240.1, from coordinate 7,814,540 downwards.
AGTCTAAATCTTAAATTAATATTATGAGAAGGTTGTATGCTAAAAAAAGACTTCAACTGGTTTCCGTTTAGGGAATACTGATTCGACCCACTGTACTGTTTGAGATATTGTCCCAAAATAAGTTTAACTTGTTCAAGTCAAAGTTTCGTTGTATTCCCAGTCACCGGAACTAAGTTTTTTGAACTCGCCGCCGCCAGTTTGGTTGACTTTTTAGTAAAGATTTACTAACAGTTGACTATTTATTTATTTGTTGATGTTTCTTTTATTGAAAGCTATGGGCCTGTTATCTTGTATAAAAATTGTATGGTGAGTTTAACAATGGGTGGAGGAGTGTGGGTCTGTTGGTAAGTGAGCTTCAACTTAGTCCTCAAGGTCAAGGTTCAATTCTCTGCATGTTCATACTCCCCTTTTTGTTTTTCATTTTCATGAAACATCATTTTTTAACTGTATTTTCGCTAACTAGATAACTGCTTTAAGATCATTTTCCATTTTCTCATCATTGGTATGTTCTAAGATAACAAAAGTTACTAATTAAATTATGTTGATGTCACACTATAATATTTGCATAACTTGCATTTGTTGCTCATTTTCATATGTGGACCATATTTTTGAAAAGAAGGTATTAAATATAAGAGCTATGTTTAAAGCATTCAGACATGCATTAATCATTCACCCTCTGCATATAACTTCTCTTAACCGACTATAGGCAACATAACGTACAACTCATCCAATTGCAAAGAGAACCCGACCCTTCAGATTGGCTTGTGACATAACGTACAACTCATTCAATTGAGACATAACAATGAATGTGTGTCACCCTCACGAATCCTAACAAAATAAACACCGGACCGCACATAGTTTGAGCCGGTGTATTAATGAATAATAAACTCTATATCTTAAATTAAACATAATTAGAAGGTTGTATGAATTGAGAACACATTTTGGACAAATTTTAAACTAAGTGACTAATTCGACTCTTCCTCATTTAGGTAATAATGATTTGACCCATTGTAGACACTCTTCATTAACATGAAGGCATGTTATTCAAAAAGTACAAAACTAGTTGCATGACCGCCATTTTTCTCATCGACCACAACCAAGCAAAAAAGAACGAAAATGTGAAAGTAAACCCTCACGAGATCTCCGAATTCAATTGCACCGTCACTTAATAACCATATTAAAACTTTCGCACTATTATCAAAGAAGCTTCAACGAACAACACCATATAATGAACACATAAATGGTAAAATAAAAGAGTCAACATTTACGTCCCACATAGTTTACGGAAGTAAAATCTTTCTTCTTATATACTCTAGTAAACCAACTTCATTGATTATGAATTTACCATGTTTTCCAAGCACTTGGTTGTTAACGAAATTGATTATGGAATTGATAAAGTCAAACTTCGTTGATGAACATTACGTTGGAAAACAACTATAATACGCTTGACATTTTTTGTATTTGTTCTCTTATACGCTTGAACTAAACTACCTGCAACGTACAACACATTTTTTTTATTTGTTCTCTTATACGCTTGAACTAAACTACCTGCAACGTACAACACATTTTTTGTTCTCTTATACGCTTGAGCTAAACTACCTGCAACGTACAACACTTATTTACCAGATGACTTGCATAAGAGGATCTCCGAATCAAATTGCGTTGTCACTCAATAACCGTATTTAAACTTTCACACTATTTAAAGTAGCTACAAAGAACAATGATCTATTATAAACAGATAAATGGTATATATACTAACTATATTGAAATGCAATATGCACTCTGTACATTATTTGATAAAAAAAAGTATTTCAACTTTACATCCCATATAGTTAAAAAGAAGTAAAGTCTTTCTTGTTTATATACGATAGTGAACGTTGATCATACATGTTAATAATATTACTATGTTTTCATGTACAATTTTTTTGAAGAGTTGATTATAAAACTAAAAAAAAAAAAAAAAAAAAATCATACTCCATCTGCAAAGTTGTACATGAAAATGAGTATATAATTCTCGACTTTTTAGCCCTCCATGTAAAGTCGCTATTGAGCACATCCAAGCTTGTTCCATAAATCATACACAAAGTTTCATTCAAACTGATCGAGATCGATTGCCATCCATGATTGAATTTTGTGTTTTATGTCTAAATAACATTATATTCATTTTCTTTGACGTACCAAGATTGTTTCTTCACAACTACGATCAAATACATTAAATAATCCGGGTCAAATTTCAAGGTGACAGGTCATTTAGGTCATGCACCCCCTTGATAAACCTACCAGCAGCTGCCTTTTAAGCAATCAAAGATCTTATCTGGCCTGGGTGAGAAATCAATATCTAACAAGAACTAAACCGGTTCAAATGGAGAAATCTACATAATATTAGTTTCCTATTATGTTTTTCTTACCTTAATTTATGATTTATCAATAAATTTTTTTTTATTACAGGTTTCTCATCTCTGTCTTGCCGATAATCTTGAAAATCACTGACGACAACAAAATAAAGCGTCTATCTGTTTGTTTAGCAGCTCTATTGGCAAGCTATTCGCTTGCTGATGACGGATTTTTCTACAACAACAAAATATGTTGTCATAGCCATGTTAACGCCCAACTGCTTCTTCTTATTAGCTTATTTAGCTTTTAAACTAATAAGCACAAATTATTTTAATCTACATCTGAATCGCTAATCAACTTCATGGCACTAAGACTAAAATTATAATTTAGAAAAGAAGTTATATTTATCATATAGTAACGCTTAAACTAAACTACTTGCAACTTTGAATCGCTAATCAACTTCATGGCATTAAAACTTTGGCATTAACTTTCTGAGTACCTCCAAACTACTAACACTATAATGAACATAAGAAATAGTGCAGATTATTATTTTTTTATAAAAACCAATTCAACCTTATATCTCATATAGGTTAGAAAAGTGAATTCTCCTTCGGTTATATAGTACACTGTAACGGGGTAACTCGTGTTGAGAATGATGTCATGTATTCGGTTAGATGGTGTATTGGAGGATATTACGTTACTTAAAAAATATAACTCAAACCGTCTAATTGAAAAAATGACATAAAATTCTAACCTTTTAACTTAACAAATATATTATATTATTTGCTGTCACTTGTACATGGTAATGTACTAACTTAGTTACTTTTTATTTACAAAGATTGTTCATATGTTTATGCAACTAAATGTTTCGACCGATTCACCTAACTTGCCTAGCCATATTATTTGACCCATTGTATTCAGGATCTAACGAATTGTAAATTGAGAAAAACACAACTACAAACTCCAAGCTACAGTATCTTGTTTAGAAGTATAGTATAATTTGACCATTGTATTCAGGAAACAGAAAACGAGTTGCAGTACAGGCGTATAGCTAATTTTCTCCGCGGCCACAACCGAACAAAAAAGAACGAAAAGGTGATGAGTGAACCTCGTGAGGATCGCTTAATGCAATAGCGTTGTCAGTTAATAACCGTATTAAACAATGGCACCCTATTATCAAAGTCGCTTCAAAGTACGAACACTAAATGAGTATATAACGAACAAATAAATGTTATATAGAAATGCAAGAGTCAACATGTAGGGATGTGTACATTATTTGATCAAAACCATTCCAACTTTAAATCCCACATAGGTTAAAGAAGTGAAATCTTTCTTGTTTAAATTGTATAAAGAATGACAATCACACATGTCTTGAATATTACTATGTTTTCGGATACATGTGTTGGTGAAGTTGATTATAAAATTAAATATTTCAAACTTCATTTGCATCATCATTCAAAAATGAATATAAATTCTTGACTTTTTTAATATCTGCTCCAACATAACTAATTTTTATTTACAAAATTTGTCCATATATATGCTTATGTAACTAATTATTTAGTAGTGTATTTATCTATATAATAAAACAAACCCGTAATTATACCATCATTCTCATCACTTACTAAGAGCACTAGCAATCATAACACAAGTTAAACTTTGACATCGTGCCACGTCAGCGCCAGCTTTAACATTTCACCTTAACTCACCCAAAAAACACCCACAATCATAACATCCCAAGTTAAACTTTAACATTTGATATTTTCAATTTCAACCCCTAAACAAAAACAAAAACTTCATTTATTAAAAAACATATCATTAATTTGAAAACATATTACAATACGAAATAAAAAAAAAAGTTACAACGAAATAAAAAAAGACACTGAAAATTAAACGTTACAACATAAAGGAAATGACGAGAATACAATCTACTGACGAGGTTGCAAGTTATATTTTTTGATGATTCGGTCTTTTTCGTCATTGATCTAAGCCACGACATTTGGATCTTTGCCTTCAGTGTCAACCATAAAAAACTTTATCTCTTTCAACCTTGTTATTGTTTCATCTTTGATTTGTTAGGCCTGATACGCCGCTTGGGCGGTTTCACGTTTGATACGATACTCGTTTGCCATAGTTTCCCACGGGGCTTGGTTGTTCATCATGACCAAACAAAGCCTTGTTTGTTTGGCTTGGGACATCGCTGGTTAAATCAACCGGATCCGACGTGTCCCATTTCTTATGCTTACGCAAAACCTCCCAAGCATACAAAAATCTCATAAAGATTGGTTAGAATGGCTCATGGAGAGTGGTTTAGGAACCACTCAGCGCGGTATCTCTATAACCAAAACATATAGAAACCGGTTCGACAACCGGTGTCTAATATGAACATCAAAACCGGTTTTGCTCGTAAGAACCGGTGTTTACAACTGGTGTCTACATGCCACTAGCATGGAGAAAAGAGACCAGTTTTTATATAAGAACCGGTTTTGGTGAGAATTTCTTTTTTAAAAAAATAATTTTTATTTTTGCGAAAAATATAAAATTTTCATAATTCCATAATGTACAACTAAGTTAAAGTGCACAAGTCTTGATACATGCCAATATAACAACCTAAAATCAGATTTTCTATCATTGAACTTATTCTATTTATACAAACTTAAAATCTAGCATACAATTTATTACCAGTATCTAACTAGAAGCATGTTTCAGTTTTAGGCTGCTTCTCTCCAATACAAGTTATACATATTTCTTTGCAATATCACATGTACTTTGCACCCGAGCTCTTTATATTTTAATGTAGTTTTCAATTAGATCAACCAAGTGTGCGAACCTGCAATACAACATGCATTAAATCATTAAAATATATATAGCCGATACCCAAGTTATAGTAAGCCATACCAAACAGACCCTGAAACTAGATTACAGCAGCACAACAAGCAAGCAAGCATATTATACAGCTAGAGGTGTCGAGTTAGTTTTGAAACCAATTTCAGAGTCTGAATATGCAAAGTTAGTTTTGAAACCAAAAGTCAATATTAGTATAACGTACTCTTCGACAATCAAAGTTAGCTCCTGACTGATGACCAAATGTGTATTGCGAAAATAAAACGATAAGCTGAACATGAAGTGATATTTTAAAAAATAATTTAACCAATCTATTTGTATTATCTTATTTTCCAGACTTATGAACTTATATTGTTCGTGCCAATCGTTCGAATAAATTATCTTGCTATTTATCATTTACCGTACCATTTTCATCTTGTTCTATGCTAAACCAACCAACTATACCTATTTCTCCCTAAGCATCTACCTTACACTATAATCTTCTAAACATATGGTTGCTAAAAAAAGTAATGAGGTGGATACATTGGGTACACATGATTTGAAAATTCCACAACCCGTGCTTAGAAATCAACTATGCTGGCCTATAAATGTAATTAGAACATAATCCTAAGGGATGCTCAAACTAACTAGCAAATGGCAGACAGTTATTGACTGATTTTGATTTTGTGTTATCAATGCTTCATATGATGAAAAATCAGTATTAATGCTTAGGGCTAATAACCTATTAAAGCATCATACTTGTCACAAATGTCAGTTCGACGTAGCGAACAAAAAAAATACCTCTTTTAGACATTAAACTTGAAATTTTTGTCTTCAATTGAGTAAAATAAATTTGTGATGACCATTTTACCCTTAAATTTTTAAAAATTGCATCCATTGTCCCAAGTATATAAATAACCTGTTTAACTCATTTTAACACACACAACTAACCCTACATCCCCCTCCTTATCCCTACAAGAAACCCTGGCGCCCCTCCAAAGCTAGGGTTTATACTGATGTTAACGTTGTCAGACCGAAAGAGTATTGGGATTATGAAGCGTTGACCGTTCAATGGGGGTTAGTTAGTTACTTGTTATAAGTTTATGTTTTGTTATAAATGATTAAATTGATTGATTTTGATGAATACACGGAGCAGGATAATTATGAAGTTGTGAGGAAAGTTGGGAGGGGGAAGTATAGTGAGGTTTTCGAGGGCTTTCATTGTACCCAGGACGATAAGTGTATTATTAAAATACTTAAACTTGTTAAGAAGAAGAAGGTTTGTTCATTTTCGATAATGCATCTCTGTTTTTTAGATTGATAGAATATATGTAAAGATGTTTGATTTGTAGACATGGTATTTATTGCCGTACTTAAATGAAGAGTGACTTTGTATGGGGTTTTAGGGTTTGTAGATGTGAGATATGTGCTTAATTATGCAATTAAGGTGATGAAATGATTAATTTGAATGAATTTGGATTTAATTAGGTTTGAATTTGATGTGATTTATGGTCAATTGTGTATTGGATTGAAACTGATTAGAATTGGATGTGATTATGTGATTGAATTGTGTTATTGATTGGTTAATTGTCATTAATTTTGGGGTTTAGGGTTTGATTGTGATTAATGTTTATTTGTGGAATGTATGAATCTGTGATTCTGATTTTGGTTTTGTGTATGGATTGTAAATGTAGGTTGTAAATTTGTATGGATGGCTTGTTTTACGCAATGGGCTCTTCTATTGTTTGAGTTTAACCGGATGGCTTGGGTTTCTAATCGATCGAGCATACATGGAGCATTCAGTATTGTCGCCACCACGGTGTCCGATAATTTCTTTGTGAAAAATTGGTGGAAGGAAAGTTTATGGCGAGCATAATGGGATATTTTTGTTATATACACTTGTTACGGTGAAAACCCTTGACCTTGAGATGTCTCACCGAGAAATTGCTGTACAATTGATCTAAAACTTCTTTGCTTTGAAGTATGACTTAAGTAAAGCTTGTGCTCTTGCCGTGACTGCCGGTTTCAACCATCAAACGGTAGCAGACCTTCAGCTGTTTGCAGAAAGCTCCGGTGCTACTCGCTTAAAGTAAGAACTCTTTTCATCTCATATCACCCCTTTATATGTTTGTTTACTAGTTACTCCAAGTTTCTTTCTTCATTTTATTACGGTTTACTAGTTACTCCAAGAACTCTTTTCATCTCATATCACCCCTTTATATGTTCTGCATATTGTCTTCACCCGCATTACCAGACTAAACACATTTGGTTTATCCCTAAGCATCTACTTCATTAATTGGTTTCTTCAAATTATTAAATAAACAAACAATTTTTTGTTTTGGTGAAGCGAAGCTTGTTGCAAATACATATCACTTCACAGAAGACGGCCCGAGTTGTTCAGCAATTCACTACTGAAGTCAAGCCACAACGATACAGCAATCATCACCACTGAACTACCTTCATCAACTAAACCGCTCAGAGTGCTAGACCAGATTAGTCTTTTTGATAACAAACAGAACGAGTTCGGTTCCGAGACCAAATAAGTTGTACAAACAGAATCGGCAAAAGCTGAAAACAGATTTGGTGAATTTAGTCTGCAAAAAATGGACACAAAAGAACAAGCAAAAAGGCAATCGAAAGGGATTGAAGAATGTGATCTTGTTGTATGTGATCTTGCATCTGTAAGCGAGTTTTAAGTATGTTATCTTGTTGTATATCTTCTTGTAATGTAACTTTTTTTTATGGAAAATATGTTAGAATGATAGCAATGATGTTTTTTTTGTTTTTGTTTTTGATTTGTTTTTGTAGTTATTGAATCCGTTATGGAATCCGTTATGTGAAGTGATTTAATTGTTGTAAGGGATGATGGACGCAATTTTTTCCAAATGACATGGACCATTTATGTAATTTAGCCTATGGACGATGGATGCAATTTTCGCAAACCCTCAGGGACCATTTATGTAATTTGGAAGGGTAAAATGGTCATAATACTCAATTGAAGACAAAAATTTCAAGTTTAATGTCTAAAAGAGGTATTTTTTTTGTTCGCTACGTCGAACTGACATTAGTGACAAGTATGATGCTTTAATAGGTTATTAGCCCTAATGCTTACATTAGAAATAGCATGCTTGGGAATGGAAGCTCTACTCTGAACACGATACGCTTTTGTAGTCGGCGCCAACACTTGCACGCACTAATAGCGATCAAACTGTTCTCTTGTTGCAAATATAGTGAGCCACTGTCTCGAGAAAAGGCGACTTTCTGGCGTAACCAACAGTTCCATATAAACGGGCTATCTCAATGTACAATATCATCTATCACTTGCATCAATCATAGATTTTGCTCCATCTGCAGCAGTGTCAAAAGCTCCACTACATCCTTAGCCGACTCTTGTCATCAATCACATGAATAAGTAATATGTAACTAATAATTACAGATACACTTGGAATGCGAGATGAACTATGATACTACTATATAAAATAAGAAATTCCAAACAACTTAGCGAGCGGTGATTATGCCACATTGGATTCAAAGAACACTAACAAACTCAAATACAATCCGGTACATATCCGAGGTCAAACAAAAACAAAGTACGGATCATACAAAGGCCCGAAAAATACTTCAAAACATGGCCACATAGCCAATTAATTGCATATTTGATGAAAAGTTTTAGTGTCTTCATCAATGGCTTATTTTTCACAATCACATTTTTTCGGGCTTAAGTGATTATTACGACTTATAACTTGAAAACAAGCTCAATAATGGATAATATATTTATAAGATAATAATTCCATTTTGCTAAACCTTATCGTACCTCCAACAATATATGTTACCTATATTCCAAATAGATTTAACGAGCCACATAAAATAGAAAGGATTTAATGTGAAAACAAAAAAAAATTACATGAAATTAGAATGATACTTTCAACATCTTAAAAATGCTTAACCTTTCAAGAATTGATGCACATTTGAGTTAACATAATTATTTCAACGAAAAGACAAAATTTTAACAGTTAAAGTATAACATAAAAATATATGAGATTCAGTAGGAAATGTTACCACTCTGAGATCTCTATCATCCAAATCTCGAGTGCAAAAGCCAAGAGTTCTTTCAACATATCCCATCTCATTATCACCTGATCCCTTCCCTTTCTCGTTTAAGTGGTCAGCAAAGGTACCACCAAACTCTATCTTCATTAATCTTGCTGCAGACACTGTATAAAGAAAATGCATGCAAATTTAGAAAAAGTGAAAGCCTAACAAAATAAGCTAAAACAAACACCACCTACTCGCAGTCTAGTCTACCATACACATCATATGTGACCCAAAGGCCAAACCACCAAATAAACATGCTAGTTAACAGACTCCTCATCAACTCCATATAATTCATCTTCTATATCAGTTATGCTAAAGCCTAATAACCTTCCTCCTTAATCCAACTTTAGAAAAGTATTCTTCATATGGTAACTACTAGTTATAGAAACTTAAGATAAAAAGGTAATCTGATCTTCGCTCTTCATACTCTACTTGATGAAACATGAAAATCGAATAATGAATATAGAGTAAAACAATGAAACACGAAAACTATAAGTGTTGGCGATATGCGATGACAATTCAAAAGTTATAAGCAAATGGGAGTACCTTTCCTTCATGTATTCCAAAGGCTAATTCTACGAAAAGACATAAGAATTACGGTTTGGGATACGATATGATAAAAAGATTGCGGTTAATATCTTGTCAAATGATGCAAACAACATCATATATAAGAGGGTGGTGGTTAGGGTTCGATTGGCGGGAACTCAATTGAGTGTGGTTGTGAAGGTGGAGGATCGTGGTGTTGTGATAGCGGTAAAATTGGGGAGGTTGGAGGAGACGTATGGATCGTGGGTTGTAGTCACGTAGAGATATATCTTTTTTTTCTTTTTCTTTTATATATAAACGATCAAATTATTTAGTGACTTATTTAGTTGGAGAAAAGATATTATTGCATATAATATATGCTATTTATTTGATTTATTCGGTTTTGTTTTCGGTTTGTTGCACCTGCAAAAATAACAAATGTATAAAAACACATTAGTTGTTGACTATAAAATAAGTATATTAGCTTAAATTTAGTTATAACTTTAGTAAAGCCCTTACTTTATTACCTGACTCGCCATTCTTCATGTCCTTCTTGATGATCCGATATTTAATAAACATTATCATCAAGAATTTCATCTAAAGATTGAATGCCACTAGAAAATAGAGGTAGCTCGTCAAACTAATTATAGTCGTCCTCGTCTACAACATCATCAACACCAACTATATGTCGTTTACCATGCATGACAATGTGCCATCTCTTGCCTTTTGAGTCCTCAACAAAAAATACTTGGGTGGCTTGGTTTGCTAGAATGAATGGGTCAGATATGTAGCTGTTTGTGGAAAGATTGACACACATGAAACCATCCTTATCAACTTTAACATCTCCCCTGTCATTGACCCATTTACACTTGAATAGGGGTATAACAAACAAATTTTAATCCAATTGACACCATAATACGACTTTTTAGAGCTTGTCATCCTCGATGAATCTGTCATTGTTGCTACAAGTGTCACTCCACTATTTTGCATTGTACTTTTATCATCTTGTTTTTTGGTGTAGAACGTGTATCCTTTAATGTCGTATCCTTGATATTGAAAAACACGACGTGGTCGGTACCCCAAGTGTGCCAATTCTGGATCTAGATTTGGAAATATACGACTAACTTTATCTGCAAACCACTGTGAAAATGTTCTTGTATGCTCAGCTTCCAACCAAAGCTGACCTCGATGGCTGTTATTTTGTTTTAAATATGACATGTGCTGGTGTATGTATGGGTCAATACATGTCATATTTTGCAATACGGTAAAATGCGCTTGCTTTAAATCATTGTTGTTCGGTGTGACATCTTTGCGCCCCTTTCCCATCAAGTCTAACCGCGTGTCGAGATCGCGGAATGCCAATATTTGGGACACCTTCCATATAGTTTGTACAGAACTGAACTACTTCTTCGGAAGCATACCATTCAATAATACTACCTTCTGGTCGAGATCGGTTCCTTACATACCCTTTTAAGAAACCCATATACCTCTCGAATGGATACATGTATCGCAAGAATAAAGGACCGCAAGCCTTTATTTCTCCAACAATATGAGATACGAGGTGAACCATGACATCAAAAAAGGAAGGTGGAAAGTACATCTCGAGTTCACAAAGAGTAAGAATAATATAACTCTGCCATTCATCCAACTTTTCCGGATCAATAACTTTGGAATGAATCATGTTAAAAAAGAGACAAAGCTTTGTGACTGTGTGTCGTACTCGAGGTGGCAGTACTCCGCGAATAGCGACTGGAATCATCTGCGTCATTAAAATATGACAATCATGGGACTTCACACCAAGCAACTTCAAGTCTTTTCATCGAAACCAACTTCTTAATGTTAGCAGAATAGCCAGATGGGACGTTAACACCGTGTAAGAATTCACAAAATATGGTTTTCTCAACCTTCGACTTGGTATAACAAGCCGTCGCCAAATACGTTTTCTTACTATTCGTCTCTTGTGGTGCGAGCTCGTCTCTAATTCCCATTTTTACCATGTCTTTTCGATCATTAATTCCGTCTTTAGTTTTTCCTGGAATGTTTAATAATAAGCCTAACAAGCTTTCACAAACATTTTTCTCGATATGCATAACATCAAGACAATGTCGGACTTGCAAATATTTCCAGTACTTCAAATCCCAAAATATTGACTTTTTTTCCAAATATTTTTTTGAGGTGCCTTAACTTTTTTTCCAAAAATAATATTTAAATCCGCAACTTGAGAAAGTAAATCGTATCCATCCAATGGTTCTGCCATCACTCTACACTCTATAGTACCATCAAACAAATTCTTTTTTTTTCCGGTACGGGTGATCTTCTTCAAGCAATATTCGATGTCCCATATATATTGTTTTCCTACAATTAGTCAACCATTGAGAGTAAGTGTCCTCTTCACAAATAGGACATTCCTTATCCCCTTTCGTACCATAACCTGACAAGTTACCGTATGCTGGAAAATCACTTATAGTACAATAAATCATGGCAAACAATGTGAAACTCTCTTTCTTTTACGCATCATAAACTTCAACGCCCGAATCCCACAATTTTTTCATGTCATCTATTAACGGATCCAAATACACATCAATATCGTTCCCAGGTTGTTTCGGACCTTGAATTAATAATGACATCATGATGTATTTCCGTTTCATGCACAACCAAGGTGGGAGATTATATATGCATAGAAGAACCGGCCAAGTGCTATGGCGAGTACTCAGGCTTCTAAACGGGTTAAGTCCATCTGAACTAAGTCCAAACCGTATATTTCTAATCTCAGATCCAAATTTATCAAACTTTTTATCAATATTTTTCCATTGAAGAGAATCAGCCACATGTCTCATTTTTCCATCTTTTTTGCGCTCTTCAGCATGCCAACGCAACAATTTGGCATCCTTGGGTTTTGAATATAACTTTCTTAATCTAGGTATGATGGGAAGATAGCACAACAATTTAGCAGGGGACCATTCTTTGTCACATCTCTATTTAGTTCCGTTAAATTATTTTCCTTATACCTCGATTCATTACATATAGGACATTCGTGTAGGTCTTTGTACCCTGTTCTGTACAATATACAATCGTTTAGACATGCATGTATTTGTTCCACTTCCAATCCCATGGGACACGTTAGTTTTTTCGCTTGATACGTTGAAACAGGCAACTCCTTATCTTCAGGGAACGCTTCGTGTAACAACTTTAATAGGGTGGTGAAGCTTTTGTCGCTCCAACCATTTATCGCTTTTATGTCCAACAGTTTCACCACTAAATAAAGTATGGTGAACTTCTTACATCTGCTATACAATGGTTTTTCTGCATCGACAAAAAATTGCTGTAATTTTTTAATATCCTTTTCGGCAAAATCACGTTCCACATCACGTAACATCTCATCTATATTAACATGATGGTCATCGTTAGGATTATGATTCTCATCGTGATCAATGTCTGAAACAAATGCGTGACTCTCAACTTGTGATTCACCGTGAAAAGTCCAAGAAGTATACTCTTTGTCAAACCCTTGTTGTATGAGATGACGTCTAATAATCTTAAGATCGGTAGTGGACACATTATTTCTACACTCTTTACAAGGACAAGAAATTTTTGTCTCTCCTGTCTTTTCTCGATGATCCTCATCGCCTTTAATAAATTCAGACAGTCCTTTCATGTATTCAGGGGTAAAACGTCCTATCTTGTGCATCCATGTACTACGATCCATCTGAAATTATAAAGAAAAAAGTTGTATTCTAAGATTAGGTTTGCATAGATACGGTTACAAGTGTTATAAATTGTGCCTAGTTGATGATATTGATTCAATCAAAGGTATGATCAACACAAAGTAGTGTCTATTAAATTAATTTATGTATTTTATTACATGTCTCTACTAGGAATGTTAGTCGGGTTGACTCGGTTGGGTTCGGGTCAATTAAAGTTGAGGCAAATACCTTAACCCGACCTTATTTAAGACACGGGTTAGACGGGTTGACCAGAATTGACCCAAGTAAACCGAGCCGAATAGGGTGAATTGGGGTCAACAAAATAAGCCTAATGAAAACAACACTTTAAAAATTGTATTCTTTCAAATTGTTTAGACTTTAAACAACATGCTTCTTGTATAAATTAGAAAGCAAGTCTTTAACCCGCCAAAAACTCCTCATCCTAAAATTGAAGCGCCATTTTTCATTAAATGAAAACTTTGAATTCCCTCTTGTAGTGTTACTTTCTCTCCTGATACTCCTCCTAATCAATTTGTTCTATTGTACTCGTACTTTCCAAAGGTAACATTATTTAATGTTTACATCAAAATTTCGTATTTTAACTTCCAAAATATGGTATATAATTGTGTAATATTTAGCTTTGTTGTTGGTATTCGATAATATGTTTTGAATTTTCTTGTTTAACACAAGGTGTTCGATCAAAATCCCCACTAAGAGTGTTAATAATATTTATCGCTTTTGATATTGCAAATAACTCTTAGATTAGGTTCAACTGTTGAGTTTTGGTTGATAAACAAAATAAATTATACTTGTTTATGATGCTACATCTCTCGGTTATTGTATTACATTAGCATTATATACCTCTTTCAAACCCTACTTATGGGTTTAAACTAATTTTCGATAACTGCATTGGTTTTTAAAACAAGTGTTGGAGTATTAGTCATTTGGCTTGGTTTTGTTCTGTGCTTGAAAGTTTGTTAGTTTTGTAAATTGACCTGTGGGCAAACTGTTATTATCTTGCGTTGATATATGTTAATCATCCAATCCAGAGCGCTACGGTTCACTACTAACATAGAACGAGCTTATATAATTTAATATGTTAAGTGACGATTATGAAATCAGTTGTACAAATCTATGTGAAAATCTAAATTCTCTAGCATAATATATGAATGCTTTGGCATAGGTTGTATGAGGTGAATGTGTGAAGCTGTTGATTGACTTGTTTGTAGGACTAAACAATTAAGACGAGTAACTGTAATTCTGAAGTGTGTGGTTCTAGCTGAACCTGACATGATGTTTACTGTGAGATATATGTAAGGCTGCTAGAATTAGATACTTCACCCATCAGTAACCAAGTTTCAAAACTTTGACTATTTGACTATTTGTTCAAAACTTTTCCAATTGTTGACTATTTGACCATTTTCTTATTTTATGTAGTATAGATATAGATACTTCACCCATCAGTAACCAAGTTTCAAAACTTTGTACTAATCATAAAAATCATCAAAGTTTCAAAACTGTTTCATTCTTATGTAATTTTCTGAAATTAATGTGCTTAAAGTATCCATCTATGCATTAACATGTTGTACATTAATTTTAAACACACATCCTTTGAATTTAACTAATTCCAACCAACTTTATATACAACCCGTTAAAGCACGACTAAACATAAACAATAACCACAAAATAATAACCAAGTTTGAGAAGTGTTCTATTCTGGTCACTCTAACATAAGAATGAAACAGTTTTGAAACTTTGATAGTTTTTATGGTTGATATAAAGTTTGAGATACCAGATTGGAACAAATCTCAAACTTGATTACTATTCGATGATTTTCACCCTTTATTTTAATAGTAACTTTTAAGCACTTTTTTTAATACTTTTAGTTACAATTGCGTTATTAGTCATTATAGATTTATAGATATCAGTCAAAATGTCATTTATTTTGTAGTGGGAATACCATACCACATAACACCATGGAACAGTTGGCAATCATTCAATACAATCTTGCCAAACTTGCTTAGTAACAAAATATTTAGTTCTCCCATCATTGAATTTCCACACAGTATAGTCTATCACTATTGTGTAATAAAGGAACTTGAATGCTATTTATAACAAGAAATAATGCCATCCAACTAGTTGGCCATTTCCATCTTCCATTTTCTTTGTTGGGCATTTCAGTATATCTATAACATGATATAAAACTTTTTGGTCAGATATTTGAGATCGATGCAAGTATGAGGATCTAAATTGGATATTATAGATGGCAAGATGAGCGGGTTAGGTAATAGGTTAACATGTGTTCAGGTGGACACGGGTCATATTTTGGTCTATGTCAGGTCATAATGGGTTGACATGAAAACACTTTTCGTCCAATTTTTAAATTTTCTTACATACGATTCATGTGTTAGTAATGAATTACAAAAATAGTCTAAAACTTCAGTTAATACTATTAGAAGCTTGTGTGCATTAAAATCAGACTTTGGCCACCTTAAAACTGAAAGACCCGTTTGACCCTTTTTCATTTAGGGAATACTAATTCGACCCATTGTACCCATTTGAGATATTGTCATCCCAAATTGACACATTCCATGCAATATAAGTACTAAACAAACATTATATTTTTAGGTTCTACGTCAAGATGATATATTGAAACCTATGGGCATGTTGTTTTGTTATAAAATTTGTTTGTGGAGAGTGGGTCTGTTGGTAAGTGAACTTTAACTTGTTTTTCATTTTCGTGAAACATCTTTTTTTATCTATATTTTCGCTAACTAGATAACTGTTTTTAGATCATTTTCCATTTTTTCATCATTGGTATGTTCCAAGATAACAAAACTTTATCCTACCAGTTTATAACTAAAGCACTCACTAGGTACCAAGGTACCCACGATCCACCAGAATTATCCAAAACGGATAGATGTGTCGCACTCACGAGTTGTCACCAAAGATTTTTCATGAGTCTAGTTTTCATTTCTGTATTACAAGATGCCAACGGATGTGTTTATCACTCACACAAAGATTTTTACTAATATGATATGGAAAGTATATTTAACATATAAAACGCTTAAACTAAACTACTTGCAACGTTGAATAATTAATTAACTTCATGTTATGCATGAAATTCAAGAAACACAAAACGAGGTGCATTATCTGACACTTTTGAAACAAGAAAAAAGCACGTAAAATATGAAACGTCATAAGGCAGTTTACCAACTTAAATAAACCGGGTTAAATTCCAGTAGTGACAAGTAATTCAGGTCATGCACCCCTTTGATAAACCTACGAGTAGCAGAGGCTTTTTATGCAATCAAATATCTTTTCTGAACCGATTCAGAAAAATGAAAATCTAAGAAGAATTGAACGGGTTCAAATAGTTTCCTTTTATATTTTTCGTACCAATAATCATCTCTGTCTTGCCAATAATCAAATTTTTAAACAAATTTGAACCGATTCAGAAAAATGAAAATCTAAAATTTTTAAAAATTATTGACTTCACTTACTGATGACAGATTTTTCTACAACTTCTTTGTTGTGAATATTTTTATTATGATTATGTGTTGTATCTTATAAAAAGAAAGCATTATATTGCGGCTATTATAAATAGTTTAGAACGATCATCAGCTGATTGTTCCTACAATTTATGCATAAAATGATCTTCCATTAACCCATATCTCTTTGATATTTGTAAGATCGAATAATCCTACGATCAAGACCACGACTTTAATAACCTTGGTTCTGTTGTTTTAAATCATCTGCCAATAGAAAGTGCCGCGATAGATTTGAACCAATACACTTGTGATTTATTGCAACAAGTGATGTATCTTCAAGACTTGTTGAATAAGCATTGTGAATTTATTGGGTTAATCCCAATCGACCCAACCCAGCGACCCAAGTCAACACCCATTATGACCCGGTCAACAAAAGTCAACCATACGAAAAGTCAAAGAAGCAGTTACAACGGTTACATAGCAGTTACCAATAACTGCTCCATATCACAGAACCGACACAATGGTTCACTATGTACCGTTTCATTATGTATAAATACTAGAAACTCTGTAACAAACACATATGACTGAAATAATAAGAAATGTCTTTTGATTCAAATCGTTTATTGTTATTTTGGTATATCGTTGATTAAAGATCCATAAAAACTGGGCCAACAATTGGTATCAGAGCCAAAATCATTATATACCATTTTTTTAGTTCCAGAATCAAAAGAAGAAAACAGTCTCGATAAGAATTTTTTTTTACAAAATCAAAGATATCATTTTTTGTGTTCCATATACTTTTTCGCATCAAGGGAACAATCACACAAGTGATTACTCTCACCCGGCATCGGAAAATCATTCGAAAAGATTTTTTTACGAAAATAGTTTTCTTTTTACCCGATCAATAGGATTAAGAAAGCGAATTAAATCGTTTATATATTGATTCAAACAAAACCAAAGCGAAGTCATCAATTAGGCACAAGTCAAGATTCGAATTAAGAACAAACACACTGTTCTTGAAGGAATCAAGCCGGAAGGATCAATTGAGACCCATTGATTCATTTTCATACTCGATCATAATACTTCTCACGGTTTGAAAACCCCAAATAAGTCGAAACCCTAGGTTTCAAAGTGGAGAATAAGCGTGCTCGTAAAGAACACCATCTGGGAGAAAGAAGAAGGCGGTAAAAAAAACATGACCATCAAAAGGCCATGGCAACCGTCGACTATTGGAGAAGAAGGAGAAGATCAAGATATCTTCTCAAAGAGAAGCGAAGATAGTCTTGAGAGAGAAAGAAAGAAGAATCGTGTTTCTTTTATACGTAACCAAAGCAGATAAGAAACAAATAAAAGAGACGCGTGTTTTTATCTCAAAACAAAGAAAAGGAGATAAAACAATATAAAGGACGCGTCACAGTTAAAGGGTCACAGGATATTTTATTTATTAAGGGCATCGGGTTAAACCATCAACCCTCCGGGTTTCAAATATTTCAAAACCACTTTATTTTACTTTATATATTTTGATATATATTGTTTTAGATTGATAAGTTATTTTAAAAATTATTAAAATCTTATCATATTTTTTGGATAGTACATTAACCTAGTATCTTGATTAGAATAACATTTAAAGTGGAAGTAACTTTAGGTTATTCGCTTTTCAAATATATAATCTCAGGGGCGGTTTTGGATTTAAAAACTAGTCTTATAAAGTTTTATAGCCTATAAGGAAAAATAAAACATTTTTCAACACACATCGTGTTAAATTTACGGAGATATTTTTATTATCAATATATTTAAGATATGGCGAAAGGAAGTGGAGATAAGGAACCTAGTACTAATTTTACAAATAGTACAACTCAATTTCAATGCCCGATCCTAAAGCCCATGAATTACTCATTATGGGCATTCGCATGAAAATCATTCTCGAAGCAAATAACTTATGGAAACAATAGAGCCGGTCGAGTCGACTCAACCCAATAAGACAAAAGAAAACCGCTATTGCTTTCCTTTATCAAGCTTTACCCGAGGAACAATTACTTCAAATAACAAAGCACAAAACCATGAAGGACATTTGGAATGCTTTGAAAACTAGACACGTTGGCGAAGACAGAGTTCAACAAGCAAGACTACAAACACTCAAATCTGATTTTGAGATGTTACAAATGAAGGAAGATGAGACAATTGACACCTTTGCTACAAAACTCACAACACTCGTAAACAAAGCCGCTAGTCTAGGACACACCATAGAAGATGAAACCTTAGTACGGAAACTATTAAATGCTGTACCCGATAGGTATCTGCAAATAGTCGCATCAATAGAGCAATACTCCGACCTAAGTGAAATGACGATGGAAGAAGCAATTGGGAGACTCAAGACATACGAGGAAAGAATAAAGTTTAAGAAGAATAAGGACAATAACGATCAATATAAGTTATTGTTTACACATCACAAGAATAACATTACTCACGGACATTGTGAAAAATGTGGACATGATTTGTTGCGAGACCAAGAAAATAATTTCAAGGAAAAATCAAAAAGCAACTCAAATAAATTTACTCATGATAAGAGTAAGGTGATGTGTTTTAAATGCAAGGAGTATGGGCATTTTGCAAACAAATGTCCATCAAAGAAAGACGAAGAATCTAATCTCATTGAAGAAGATTTAGAACCAACATTGCTTATGGCAACCGTTGAAGAAGAACCAAGGAAATATGATCAACCTGGAAATAAGGAAGATCACAACAACAAAGGTGGAAATAACCAGAAGAACATGATCAACCTGGACTTAAGGAAGATCACAACAACAAAGGTGGAAATAACCAGAAGAACATGATCAACATGGACATAATGAAGATCGCGAGAAGAAAGGTGAAAATAACCCGATCAACATGGACATAATGAAGATCACGGAAGAAAGGTGGAAATAACCGGATCAACATGGACATAATGAAGATCACGAGAAGAAAAGGTGGAAATAACCAAGATCAACATGGACATAATGAAGATCACGAGGAAGAAAAGGTGGAAATAACCAAGATCAACATGAACATAATGAAGATCACGGAAGAAAGGTGGAAATAACCAAGATCAACATGGACATAATGAAGATCACGGAAGAAGGTGGAAATAACCAAAGGAAAATTGATCTACACGGATATAAGGATGATCACAAAAATTAAAAGCTCGGATGGTGGATGTAACGGAAGATGAATCAAGAAGACTTAAAGACCTACGTCACGTGATTGTGATTAAGGGGAGAATATTGAGTTAATCCCAATCGACCCAACCCAGTGACCCAAGTCAACACCCATTATGACCGGTCAACAAAAGTCAACCATACGAAAAGTCAAAAGCGATTACAAGCGGTTACATAGCGATTACCAATAAGCTGCTCCATATCATGAAGCCGACACAATGGTTCACTATGTACGTTCATTATGTATAAATACTAGAAACTACGTAACAAACACATATGAGTGAAATAATAAGAAATGTCTTTTGATTCAAATCGTTTATTGTTATTTTGGTATATCGTTGATTAAAGATCCATAAAAACTGGGCCAACAGAATTGTAGTATTTTAGCAAGGGTCGCTGACTAAGTTTAATGCAATAAGCTATTTGGTTCTAAAATCAGCCTATGTATAACCAGCTCATTTCACACTCAAGTACATATGGTGGGTATTCTTGCCTTGGCTATTTTTTGCTTAAGCTTTGCATTAAAAAAAAAAGGTATTTTTAGCATATATTTTCTATAAGTCACTAATTGCAGACCCCATACTTATACAGCTATCTTCATTTATCTAAGTTCATTTTTTCAGCTTGGCAATTAATTTTATAAGTAATGTATTTCTTATAAATAACAATTTTAAGTCTATGTCTACTATGTGAGTTAGCTCATTATACTTGATAACTTTAAATGACCAAAGCGTATATCAACATGTAAAATGATATTTTTTGTAATTCTGAAAACCCTAACTTTTCTCTCTCAGTGTGGGCGATTCAATACCTCTCCCATCAATCGATTTTCTTCAAAAAGCGCCCGAACACGGGTTTTCTTGCTACAATCATTCTGATTTGTGATTTACATTCGTGTGATTCATAACCTCTAGAAAATTCTTTGTTTGATTACAGTTAAAGGTCTTTTTGGGAATCGTTTTTCTAGGGTTTGTTTACATCAATCATCTGCGCTTACAAGTATAACATACGATTTGACTATTGATTCGACTCTTGGTGCGAATCGCATATACACTAGTTACGGTTTTTAATTAGGGTTCTTTCCTAGTCGACTTTTCGATTTGATTGCTAAGGATTTACGCTAGTGTTTGCTATTAAACCCTACCGAAACCCTCACTATTATTATTATCGGTTGTAGGGTCCTATTTGTTATCGGTCTTCGATCTTATGCGGTTCGAGGACTTCTAGGCTGTGAGTTACTCATGAGTGGGGTTATGAGAGAGGAAAGAAAAGGTGGGACATTGGAGAATAACATTGGATTGAAATCGGTTAGAATTGTTGATGGTGTAACCATTGGTGTGATGGACCTTGGTTGATTGTGGGTGATAATTACGCGTCATTGAATGATGTCATACGCTAAAGAGCACGGTTCGGTATCATCGAAGGAACATGGTAGTAAAAGTGCGTCCGACAAAGGGTTTTCAACAAGGAATGTTCGTCGAAGAAAGGCTACTCTCGACCACCAACTTGGCGATCAAGTTGGGTCACTTAAGGAACCTAATCCGTATGAATCGGCTGGAGGCTAGGCTTAAAAGTCTTAGAAGAGAGCATGGAATTGATTAAATTCTTGGTCGACTTGCGCAATCTTGCTAAGGTTGTTTGACCTAGTGATTATGATGATACGTTTAACTACGTGTGGGGTGATGCAATCTGGACAATACAAGTCGAATTGATATGAATGTTGGGGTTTGGGTGAACACTAATGCACCTCCCAGGTGGTGAATGTTGCTACTTGAGTCACCCTTATACTCGTGATGGTCCTTTGACTTGATTCGGGTAGCGTTAATTTTGAATCTAATCTTTGGTGGTCGGATGTTGCTTGAAGGATGGTAAGAATGCTTCTATACGGTCTTAATGTGGTGATAGTATACACAATGATGTGAGGTCGTTTGCTAATGTGTTAAACTCGGAGCGTGTATCTAGGAAAGTTAACTTCCGTTCATTGGTGAATGAGAATCGAATTGATAATCATGATCTGATTCTTCCTAAGGCTGCTATGGAGGTGTGTTTAACGCTATGATAATACTCTTGTTGGCTTCTTTGTCGGCAAGAATATTGCATTCGGTTGGTCAAGAATTATGTCACCAATACATGGGGTAAGTTTGGTTTAAAGAAACTTATGAAGAATGATGATGGTGTATTTCTCTTTAAATTTGATTCTAAAGAGGGTGTTGAGAATGTTCTTCAACGAGGACCTTGGATAATTCGTAATTCTCTATCATTCTCACTAAATGGACTCTGACGTGCTATTGTCCAAAAGTGAGGTTACAAAGTGCACATGTGGATTAAATTGCATAATGTGCCGTTACTTGCATATTCGGAAGACGGGTTGAGCCTTATTGCTACTCGGTGGGTAAGCCGATCATGTTAGATGCATTCACTAGCTCCATGTCGTTGACTCGTGGGGTCGTATTAGTTTGCTCGTGCTCTTGTTGAGTTATCATCGGGCGATCTTAAACATGTGGTAACTATGGCGATCCCTAAGAAGGATGATAGTGGTTTTACTACGGCTAGTATCAAGGTTGAATATGAATGGAAACCTCCACTTTGCTTGGAATGTAAAGTGTTTGGGCATGATAATGCTTGTTGTCCTAAGTCTCTAAGGAGCATCATCTTGATGCTCACTTTTCGACCTGGATGTGAATGATGATGGTTTTAAGGTGGTGCGAATCGGAAAGCCAAACCCCAAGGTCCGAAGTTGTCTAGCGGTATTAATATGGGTAAGGGTCCTAAATTTGCTCCTAGGAAGCGGGTTTATATCCCAAAGAAGAAGACTTGGGCGTTGCTAGTGTTAATGCTACGGTACTCTGTTACTACTTAACTCTTTTGGGACACTTGAGGTGCATGAGGACACGGGCATTCAAAGTCACGTGGTTGATTCTACTCGATGAGGCGAAGATTGGGGATTCTCTTGGTTGTTCTAAGGAAGCGGTATGGATGGCTCTCGAGGCGGGAATCTCGTGTTGATCTGAGATGTGGATATTGGTCGTACAATGGAGGTTAATGAGGATGAGTTGAATAAGGCGGTTCTACATCACATGTACCGCTTGTGAGTGATTCAATGGGAACAATGGATGTTGGTTCTACTCCCATAGTTTAGAAAATTGGTAAGCTTGAAAAACTACTTATTCTTTGGAAAGCTACTCTTGTGGATGATGATGGTCGACTATTCGTCTACCTCTTCTACTAAGAGTTAACCCTTTTTCTAAAGTAGGAGAGATTGAGGTGTCGATTACGAAGATGAGGTTGTTGCTAACCCATTTGATGAGTCTGCTAATATATTTGGTGGTGGCCAAGAGTATGAAGATGAGTATGATGAATATGACTTGATGACTATGCGAAACAGAGTTCGTGATCTTCACAGGAATTTGGATGCCTTTAATGCCATGTATGGCACAAAGTTTCAAGGTCCTAGGAAATAATCTTATTCGTTGTGTCATATGTTATCAGTTGAGT
Source organism: Chrysanthemum lavandulifolium (assembly GCA_022545495.1). NCBI lineage: Eukaryota > Viridiplantae > Streptophyta > Magnoliopsida > Asterales > Asteraceae > Chrysanthemum > Chrysanthemum lavandulifolium. The sequence continues at coordinate 7,790,879 of CM040240.1, read as the reverse complement.
AGTGGTTTGTTTTCTTGTTTAGAAAATGGGAAGTATCTTGTTATGTAAGCTCTATGCCTATGTAACGGGCTGTATATGAGATTCACTCATATACATTGTACTTAAACTTTTCTTTGGTTAATATATTTACCAGGGTGCAGGATTACTCCCCTTTACCCAAAAAAACATGTAAAATGATATTTCAAGGCATAAAAGTATTTTTGTTATCTTCAAATTAGTACAGCCATATAAAAATAAGCCACAAATTCTATAAACACCCATTCTTGTAAGCTCATAATCTCAAGCTAATAACATTACGCAAAACATTCATGCAGCTTTACTTTGACTGTATAATTTAAGAACCCACAAATCCCTAAGGTTAGAAGGCAAGGGATTAAAAAACAAGGTGAGTGAGTCTCCTTAAGCCCACACCCACTCGCGACTTCCTTGCTGTCACCTTGCACTCGCGTGTGAATCACACAAGTCAAGAAAAATAAGGTGAGTCATTCACCTACTTGAAGCACGAGAAAGGCATTTGTTCAAGTATTATTGTAGAAGTTATGTGTATTAAAAAGGTGAGTTGAAGTGAGTGGAAGTGAATGCCTTGTCCACAAAAAGGTGAGTGGAAGAGAGAGGAGAGAGAAAACTGATATAACGCTGAGATGTAAAGTAAGTGGGATCACTCCTTGCCATCCCGCCTTAGAAAAACTTAAACAAAGACCCCCAAAAACTATAAATGATTCGGAAAAAAAAAGTGTAAACGCATGAGAAAAACGTGTAAACACATTTAATTGAAGATGGTGAATAGTCAGTCCCATCATTTCACTCATACATGATACAACTGTAAGACTGATTTTTTGTGCTTTCATTATAGTAATGGCGCAGGGAAGTTTTATATTTGAGGATTGATATTTGCATCACCAAAAATTATTCACACATCACAATATCACATCACTTATGCACATGTTACAACATTATATATGCATAATTGTGATGTCTGAATCATTTTTGGTGGTGCAAGTATCAATCCTTTTTATATTTGCCCCTGTTTTGTCCTCACACCCTCTCTCTCCTATTTGTTTACAGTAAAACACAATTTTTTTTTATCACTGTCAGTTTTAAGCTTTTGACTTATTAAACTTTATATTTTTTGTTCCGTACTTCAAGTTTATAGTTTTTTAATATAAACAAAATTATAAAATAATAAAAAATAATAAAAAATCGCAAAAAACATAAAAGGGTACCATTTGTATTTTTAGGGTACAAATATCATGCCCCATTGGTACATTGCCTTTGAGATTAAGAGCGGGAGGTATCGTGGCGTGGTTGGATGGCGCCGAGCTACCAGCCTAGATCGGAAAACGGCGCATTGCATGGTACCGGACTTCGCGCCAAAGAAGGTGGCGTCATAGCCACCCAGCCCCGTTGTATTTTTTTTTCTTTTTTGTTTTAAAAATTCGAAAGTTGGAGGTGTAGGAGAAAGGGAACGTTTGGCAACGGTTATATAACCGTTTGAACCCAAACTAATACCCAAAAAAACCAAATTTTACCCCTTCAAAATCCTATAAATACCTCATTATTATTTCATACTTCACACACACTTTTAATAAATTTTAAAACATACTATTCTCAACTTCTTTCATTTTTTTTCCAAACAAAACTGAATCCCAATTCACCATAGATTAACAATATGCTAAACGACCATTCGAACCAAATGACAGGCTCATCTTTGAATCCGGCCAACAATTCGGGCTCGTCTTCAAACCCATACTCTCAGCACCTTACTTTCCCGTCGCTTCCCAACCAAATTCCGACCATGCATCCTTTCATCTACAAGACGAAGACGAAGATGAAGAAGAGGCAATCCTGACCCCGACGTCGTGGAAAACGAAGAAGAAGACAAAAAACTAAAGAACCGCAAGATGATACTCGAGCTCGTAACCTTTGGACCCAAGACGAAGAGTTGCTTTTGGAGGAGTGTTTCATTAAAATATCCGAGGATCTAAAAAGGGTTGCGGATCAATCAAAGGATACGTTTTGGTATAGAATTCTCGACGTATACAATATCAAAGCTGAGAAACACAATTGGACTAATTGTACCAAGAACATGTTGACGGGAAAGTGGACTCCAATGAATTGAGAGATTACCAAATGGAATTCGTTAGTGCATGAAACAAGTGTTATGAGTGGGGAGAACGATAAATATTTTGTGATGAGAGTGCAAACATTGTATAAAACGGCGATGGGTTTAGACTTTAAACACATGAGCGCTTGGGGCTTTTTAAAAGACAAGCACAAGTGGAAAAATCCCAAATCGACATTGGCAAGGCGAATCGTCTTCGGGTTACGGACGAGGAACCCGAGAATTTTGGAGCAGACGCGTTGCCACGGCCAGACGGCATGTACTAAATTTTAAGAGTCAACGCTCGTCAAACTCGACCGCTAGTTCCGGTTCAATCCCGACAATGTTTCAAGAAATGATGCAACAACAATACGAGTTAGACCGCAAGATGAAGATGGATGTTCTCGAACGAGAGTCAAATGCGAGAGTTGATTTAATCAATTCTCAAAAGCTAGCCGAAGACTTGCGAGTGCTACAAATGGACACAAGCAAGATGGATCCAATCGATGCGGCTATCGTGAATGCCCAAGAAGCACGAATCCGGGCAAAATATCCAACCGAACACTAGTTAACTTTATGTATTTTTAATTTTAATGTCTTTTTCGTAATTTTTTTATTTCTATGTTTACGTACTATGTTTTTCTTTTTATGTAACTTTTTTTTAATTGATGTAATGTGCTCTTTTTATTTAATGAAGTTTATTTTAGTTAATACTGTGTATGTTTTATTTTATGTAAATGAAAAAAAAATAATAATAAAAAAATAAAGTCCAACGGCACCACATTTTCTGGTGCCACGATAACGACACAAAATGTGGTGCCAAAGAGTTTCTTGTGCCATTGAGTGTTTTGCTGACGTGACACGGATTTTTGCTAACGCCAGCTTGATGATACCCAGTGATCTAAGGGTGTGTTTGATATATTAAATGTGTTTGGTTGATAATTATAGTAATCAAGATATGGATACAAAACCATAGGCCTATAGTAGGTGGGTAGGGGTGTCATTCGAGTTGACGCGGTCGAGTTCGTGTTAATTCGGATCGAAGTCGGTCGGGTTGAGGTTAAGAAAAACATACTTGAACTCGACCATATTTAAAACTCGGGTTAGTCGGGTTCGGGTCAATTCGGATTTCGGTCAATTCGATTATAAGTAAAATGATTACAAAATTTGCTTATTTTAATATGTTACGTTGTAAAAGTCGGGTTGGTCTGGGTCAATTCAGGAGCGGGTCAATTCGGGTTGAGGCTAAAAAACATATCCAATCCCGGCCCTATTTAAAACTCGGGTTAATCGGGTTGAACCAAATTAAACTGAATAAAATTATTGGCCAATGTACTTGACGAATAGAACTGTCAGTTCGGGTTCAAATCAGATCAGGTTTTTTGACACCTCTAGAAGTGGGAGAGGCACCTTTGACGTCTCATTCCAATAGGCCTTTTTGCTTTTTTTCTCCACTACGTATATATCAAATATTCAAAACAATTGTAGCCATTTAATGAAAATTTTATCCTTTCAAAACACGTGATTACGTATGGCACTGTTTAAAGTCAATAATGCACTGCTGCTATGAAGAGTCACTTCATGCATAAAGTAAGCTCCAATTTAACAAGTTGTCTCTCTCATTATTTTCAATCGTAAAATTTTCAACCAAACTTGTTTTTGTTCAGTAAACATTTGATCCTTGAGAGCTAGCTGGTGAAATATCTGAAATCTGTATAAGGTATTTTTAACATATTTAGCATATATCTTCTACATAAGTTACTCATTGCAGACACCACATTTATACAGCTTTATTTGATATATACTAATTTAGGAGAAGTAATTCTGTTTATTTATAGTGTTATAGATTAAGTTGGTGTTTGGTATTGCTTATTTTTGTTTAAATAAACAAGTTTTTGATATGCATGCTTACTTATATGAGATAAAATTAATATTAGCTATGTTTTTTATTTCATATTTGACCTTATATGTATTTGATAGATTGATTTGAATGAAATTGTTTTGTTTAGGTTGGTTGTACTTTGAAGAGTTGTATGTTATTTTTATGGAGGTTTAACGTGGTTTGTAGATTTGAATCTTGAGTTCGGTAGTTTTTAACTGTGGTAGAGTTAGGTTTATTAAAATTATGAGGTGAGATTTTCTTTAATAGTGTAGTCACTATCATATGCAAAATTAGCTTTATAAATATGAGGAATTTTCGTTTCTTACGGCTTTATTTTGGTCTTCTGAAGGAATAATCATCGTCAATCTAATTTAATTTAATAGTGGGGATTAACACAAGATTTAAGAGATAAGCACAAGTCAATTTTTTCTTGTCTTTTGTCTTTCTTTTTATTTATTTTTTGTCTTTTCTTTTAATTCACGTTTTTTATAAACTCACGCTTTTTTTTTTTTTTTTTTTTTTTTTAATTCGCGTTATTCCGTTTTTTAATTCGCGTTTTTTCTTGCTTTCATCGTTTTCGTCTATTTTCATACGTTTTAATCTGTTTTCATACGTTTTAAATCCGTTTCATCTGTTTTAACGCTTTCATCGTTTTAGTCCATTTCATATATATTCGTCCATTTCTTACGTTTTCGTCCGTTTTCGCCCGTTTTTGTTCATTATTCATTCGTTTTCGTCCATTTTCATCCGTTTTCGTCTGTTTTCATACTTTTTTTTACGCTTTCATACGTTTTATCCGTTTTCATACGTATTCGTCCATTTTCTTACGTTTTCGTTCGTTTTCGTCCATTTTTAAATGTTTTCATACGTTTCTGAATATCACAAGTGATATTTTGTTATATTATGTGATATTCTATGATATTGAGATGATCGCAGTGATATACGTGATATTAGAATATAACTTGTGATATTCTAAATATTACAAGTGATTTTCAACTAATGTTTTGTAACATCAAAATCGCGATTGATATTGAGAATATCGCAAAGAGATACCAGAAAATCACGGTGATATTCATAATATCACAAGTTGATATTCATAAAATCAGTGATATTGAATATCACAAATATATAATTTGAATAGCAGCTACATAATTTGGGGGTATTTGTTTAATCTTATTTTATTAGCTTATGAGCTTATGTGATTTCGGTTTATATTTCACAAGCTTAATTTGCTTATTTTGAAACTTATAAAAATATTTAAGTTTATATTTACCACGTATAAAGAGAAAATAATCAAATTTTGGTTTAGAGTTCATACATATACGTCCATTTTGATACGTTTTTAAATGTTTTCGGCCGTTTTCATATGTCTCTGAATATCACAGTGACATTACGTGATATTCGATATTACAGTATCACAAATAATATTACGAATATCGCGGTGATATTCGATGATCACAGTGATATACGTGATATTGATTTTCGGTGATTTTACGAATATTACAGTGATTTTCAACTAATGTTTTGTAACATGAAAATCGCGAGTGATATTCGAGAATACCACAAAGTGATATCCGGAAAATCACAGTGATATTCATAATATCACAAAGTGATATTCATAATATCACAAAGTGATATATGAATATCAAAGTGATATTCGGAAAATCAAAGAATCTCACGTGATAGTCGAAGCGTGTGAAAGCGTAAAAGCGGACGGCGTGAAAAGGGCGAATATGTATGAAAGCGGACGGCGTATATAAGCGTAAAACACGTTTGAAAATGGATGGCGTATGAAAAATTAAGCGAAAACTAATGAAGCGGACGACGTGTGAAAGCGGACGAAACATATGAAAATGTGTGAAAGCGGACGGCGTGTAAGCGGACGAAAATGTATGAAAGCAGACGACGTATGAAAATAGGCGTGGCGAAGAAAAAGCGAATGAAAAAAGCGTGAATTAATTAAAAAAAGCGAAATAAAAAAGCAGTTAAAAAAAAAAAAAAAAGCAATTAAAAAAAAGACAAAAAAAATATGTAAATAAAAAGAAAGACAAAAACGAAAAAACATGGACTTAGGTTTTATCTTTAAATCTTAGATTTATCAACTAGATGGATTGTGAGGTTTGTCATTAGTAAGCGTTAATTTATGGGTGAGGAATTTTCAATCTTTCTTCTTATTTTGGTCTTCTGGGAGAATCACATGTCCATCTATTTTAACCTAAAATTTAATATGGAAGCACAAGTCATGTTTTTTTCTCCTTTTCTTTATCTTTTGTCTTTCTTATTTATTATCATTTTTTCTTTTTTTTTCTTTTTTTGGCATTCACGTTTTGAACTAAAATCATGTTTTTTTTTTTTTTAATTCACGTTTTTTATTCAAGTTTTTTTCGCTTTCATACGTTTTCATACGTATTCATACGTTTCGTTCGTTTTATACGTTTTCGTCCGTGTTCATATGTTTCATCCTTTTTACGTTTAAATGCGATTTCAAACGTTTTAAATCGTTTTAATACGTTTACATCCGTTTTCGTCCGTTTATAGCGTTTCGTATTTTTATGCGTTTATATCGTTTTAAATGCATTTTAAGCGTTTTGTCCGTTTTACGTTTCGTCCATTTTAGACATTTTAAATGCATTTCGAGACGTTTTCGTCCGTTTTATCGTTTTATGCATTTTCATCGTTTTCATCTGTTTTCTTACGTGTTCGCCCGTTTTCTTACGTTTCGTTTGTTTTCTTACGTTTTCATTTGTTTTCATCGTTTTGTCCATTTCTTACGTTTCGTTCGTTTCGTCCATTTACATACGTTTCTAGGCGTGTTTTATGCTTTCATACGTTTTCGTACATTTTCTTACATTTAAATCGTTTTCGGCCATTTCATCCATTTTCATACGTTTTTATACATTTTTTAGCTTTTCATGTATTTTCGTCCGTTTTTAGGCGTTTTAAATGCGTATTTTACGTTTTCATCCGTTTTATACGTTTTCGTCCGTTTTCAGACGTTTTCATACGTTGTCATCCGTTTTTTTCAATCTCTTCCATTTTTAGACGTTTTCGTATGTTTTCGGACGTTTTCATCCGTTTTCATACTTTCATCCGTTTTATACGTTTTTGTCTGTTTTATACGTTTTTGTCCGTTTTCATACGCTTTTATACGTTTTTTATTCGATTTAATACGTTTTTGTCCGTTTTCAGATGTTTTCATTTTGATATTTGTAAGTGACACTTATTTACCTCTTGTGATATAACATTGTAAGGAAGATGAAAAGTATTACATTCTTCATCATGTATGTGTTATGAGTTGTGATACTCAACAAAGAATGTGATGGTTATGTTTTGAAAATATTTAGGAAGGTTTTGTCTTTTATGATATTATGAAATATTAGAAAAGTTGTTCAATGAAAACAAGAGATGTTATGATACTTTTGTTAGACTTGTGGTGGATTTTCTATTTAATTGATACATTGTGCATGTTTCGATGGGTTTTATAGCGGGTTTGAAAATATCTATGGTTGAATAAGCAAACTAAATAAGCTATGGTTGAAGATAGCGCACATCTTTATAAACAAATGAGGAAGCTCAAACACTTGTGATATCACATGTGATATCACTCACAATGATATCACACGTGATATCATGTGTGATAACACCGTTGATATCACTGTGATATCATGTGTGATATTACGGTGATAGCATGTGTGATATCATAGTTTATATCACTTGTGATATCACCGTGATATCACGCGATATCACTGTGATATCATGTGATATCGCAGTGAGGTGATATCGCGGTCTTCGAACTTACTCGGTTTGTTTATAAATATGTGCTTTCTTCAACCATAACTTCTTTAGTTCGGCGATTCAATCATAGATATTTTAAATTCGCTATAAACCTATCGGCACAATGCAATATCCATTAAATAGAAAAATTCACCACAAATCTAATAAAAGATTCATAATATCTCTTGTTTTCGATTAACACCTTTTCAATATTTCATATTATCATAAACACAAAATCTTCTAAATATTTCAAAACACTAAATAGAAAAATGAGCGATGTCATCACGGTAATATAATAAGTGATGTTTATTTATATTTCTTTCATATATACTTGGTAAAATACTAAATTCTTATCACATTTTGTATGAATTTAATATTTCACATTCTTAGTTGAGTATCACAACTGATAACACATATATGATGAAGAGTGTAATACTATTCATCTTTCTTACAGTGTTATATCACAATAGATAAATAAGTGTCACTTAAAAATATCAAAATGAATAAAAATGAAGCAAACTATGAAAATAGAGACTTGACATATTCTCAAAATCAAACAAGTGTTGCATTAAATTAGCATTTTTTTGAACAAAATAAGAACTCACCTAAAGAGACTTTAACCCTTTTATTTCTACTAAGAGTATAATATCACAAGTGATAGATAACATTGGTTGCATTAAAAATATGCACTTGTCAATTGCGATGAAAGCACAAAACTATCTTATGGCGAAAATTGTAAAATATTAGAAAACATATAGGTGATAATATATAAAAGGGATATCTTGCTACAATTTTTGTAGTCGATTGGTTCTAATCCTTCGTAAAAATTATACTATCAATGATTCGGGGACCGAGAAAAGAATCGATGCCACAAAAATAATCAGGGACTACAATTAATTGTAGCTAATATATTCCCATATAATAAAGTTTAATAATAAGCATGAAAACACATGAAATTAGGCGAAAATGTATAAAAGCGCAAAAAGCGGACGAACGGAGAAAAACGATGTAAAGCGTGTGAAAGCGGAAAAAAGCGTGCAGCGGACGAAAATATAAAAGCGGTTAAAATGGGCGGCGTGTAAGCGGGCGAAATCGTCAGAAGGCAGAAAGCATCTAAAAAGGGCGGCGTAAAAATGGACGGCGTATAAACCTCACGAACCCGATGGCGTGAAAGCGGACAAAAACGTGAAAAAACAGCGTGTTAAAGCGGACGGCGAAGCGAAAGGGTATGAAAGCGGATGAAAACTAATGAAACATGGGAAAGCGGACGAAAATGTAAAGCGGTAAGCGTAAGAAAATGGACAAAAGCGTAAGAAAGCGGACGGCGTAAGAAAACTACGGGGCAACGAACAAAAACTTAAGAAAACAAACAAAAGCGTATGAAAATGTGAAAACATACAAAAGCGTATGAAGCGTAAGAAAGCGAGAAAGCGTGTGAAAGCGGACGACGTAAGAAAGCGGACGAAAACATATAAAGCGTAAGAAAGCGGACGAAAGCGGACAAAAGCGGACGAAAACGTAAAGAAAGCGACGGCGTAATAAGGTGGCGAAAGCGAGCGGCAGCGTATGTAAAGCGAAAATGACGGACGAAAACGTAAAAAGCGGCAGCGTATGAAAGCGGACGAAAGGTATGAAAGCGGATGAAAGCGTATAAAAGCGGAAAAAGCGGAAAAAAGCGTGTGAAAGCGGCGAAAAAAAAAAAGTGTAATTTAAAAAGTGATAAAAAATACAAATAATGAGAAAATAAATAAGAAAGATAAAAAGAAAAGAAAAAGACAAGAAAAAAACATGGACTTAGGTTTAGACATATAAATCTTAGGTTAATTATTACCATTAGATCAAACTAGATGGAGGGTGAGGATTTATCCCTTAGTATGCAAGGATTTTTGAGTATGCAAAATAAAGTGCCTCGTATAAATATAGTAAAAACTACACAACCCGCCAGCTTAAAATTATATATTTTGGTAAGAAGATAAGAAAAAGTCTAGGAAGCACGGACACGCGGAAACCTCGGGTGTCGGTGTCGGACACGATGTCGGACACGGACACGCCTCGGACCTGGCTCGGACACGTGTCCGACGCTGCCGCGTGCCGTGTCCACGTGCGATTCGATCTGGACACGGTTAGGACACGGTTTTGGACACGGTATAGTCGCCCGGTTGGACACGGGTTGGACAAAGAAAAGACAATAACAACAATTATCATCTTTCTTTATTTTTAGTTCGAAGTGAAAAGTGTATGGAATCAATCTGAAGCGAAAACAACAAGTAGAACCTACCTTAGACCCGTATAGGATCTTGGCGTTATATTTTCTGATCTTTTATGAGTCGGTGTGATTAGGGTATGGTTATGCTAGATTCGGATGAGATAAGATCGATTATATATGATTTGATGAGAGCGAGAGATAAACTGAATTCATTTGATGATAAGAGATGTTTTTTTTGGAGCGTATGGTAGTGGCTGCGTTTTTTGTTAGGTTAATTGAGGATTAGGGTTTGAGTGATATTAGGGTAAATGGAGTAATAAGGGATTGCTTTATATCCTGAGTTTTTAGGTTTTGTGGATTGGATTTGTAACTGGATCGGATGGATAATTGGTGGGCTTTACTTTTGGTGATTGGGCTTCGCCTATTATCTTATCACTTCATACGAACTTATTTTAATTACTTTCTTAATATATATATATATATATATTCCGTGTCACACCCGTGTCCGTGTCCTATATTTTAGACTTTGCCGTATCGTTGTGTCCGTGTCGTGTCAGTGTCGTGTCCGTGCAACCTAGGAAAAAGTCCATTCTTACAAAGTATTTAAACAAACACTCAATCCCGTAATATCAGGACATGTTCCATATCATCATATTATAATCAGTTGAATAATATTTTGTTTAGACGACTCCTCAACTACTCCTCCTATAGGTTGACTAAATTACATGTGCCACCTCCTCATTTCTGGTTATTAATAGTCATCTGGAGCTTAACCAACTTATCATTTTTTGTAACTTTGATATAGCAGTTCCTTCAATAATCAGCGTGGTTTTGTTCTCTATCCTCCTTCACAACTGGTGACATCTTTGCAATCTGTACCTATTGGTAAGCATTAAAGTCTTTGATATATTAACTGCAGACCTTCTATTTTCCTATTTTATAGAGCATTCGCTCAAGTCTTCAAAGACGTTTTGCTATTAACTAATATAAAGAATGAAAGAGGGGGAAAGCTTTTTGCAATAGCTTAAAGTTTATTATCAAATCATTATTACCAACTTATTATTTTTTGATATAGCAGTTCCTTCAATAATCAGTGTGGTTTTGTTCTCTATCCTCCTTCAAAACCGGTCACATCTTCATGCGCTGTATTGGTAAGCATCAAGATCTTTGTTTATAGTATATAAATTGCACACTCCGTTACTTTTCTGTTTTGCATGCCAGTTATGTACTAATTTCTCGTCTCAAACTAAATAAGTAAATATTATATGTACTGATCGAGTAAGTGTTTACTTACAGTTTAGAACCAACAAAATGTGTTTAAAAGAAAAGATGATGCCCCTACTATATTTTCAGTTTATTATGTCAGGATTGCACTTTTGTGACACCTTTTAAAAAGGAACATTTAATTTAAGGTTTTTATTTATTTATTTATTATTATTTCTTCATATAAAAACTATGAATCAACGTGACTAAAAACATTTCTCACGTTTATTTCACCATTTCTAACGCTAAGAATTTTTCATTTGATCATGATATCATTTACTCTATTATATATGCTAGATTAATCACGTTATTAAATTTAACTAGTGCCTTTCTAAAAAAAAAAAAAAAAAAAAAAAAAAAAATTAAATTTAACTAGTATACATACATTTTAGGTGAATAAATCGACTATAAAAGCATTATATAGGATTTTAAGTTGTTTGGATGTGCAAACCCAATCATAAGTTGTTGGGTATGTATTCCTTCTATTACCAATTGCTTTTAGAATGAACTCAAGCTAGGTTTGTATATCGGACTTGCTTATTTACGTGTCGTATGTCAAAAAAAGATTGGATAATACAGGTTTCAAAGAAAAAACAAAGGTATTATTTTACCTTTCATATGTCAAAGAACGCTAAAAATAATAGAAGTTTTAAAGAAAAAGCAAGGGTATTCATTATATTGTTAATTTCTAAGCCCACACTCGAGAATTTGCTTTAGGCTTCTTTATACCTTGAGACGACTATGTTTGAGACTTTGAGTAGTATCATTAATATGATTTGCATAATCTAAATTTGAGATGTAGTGAAATAAAAATATGTATTTTTTAGATCAAGGGGGTGTTTGGTATTGCTTATATACTTCTTAGGTAAAACAAGTAAGTATATGGTAAGTACGTAAAACAAGCAAGTTTATAATAATCATGTAGAAGCTGTTTTTTCCATGTGCTTATTTAGATCAAAATAAAATCCAAACTGCTTTTCTTGATAGCTTAAATGTATTTGATAATTTGATTTGTTCGAAATTTTCAATATAAGCAAATCCAAATGGTATACGCGAAGTGCTCATTTTTAAGCAGCTTATAAGTACTTACTATAAGCAATCCCAAACACCCCTTAATATACAATAGTATAAATAAATATAATTATTAACAGCAATAACATTATCATCGCTTCCTTTGGTATTTCGGGTCGGGTTTCGGCCACAACAACCCAACCATGTAACATAATCCGGTTGCACATCACCGTAATCTGTTTATCTCAATAGGTTGGCCGTTCAACCCGATTAACTAACCTATAACCAACACGCAAACTATTTAATTTATGAGCGCACTGAGTATATGTTTAGACCCTAGATTGCCCTTTTTTATTTTCCTGTGGTGTCTGAAATTCCCACCCAATTATGTTTACATGAATCATTTATTTTCGTGTGGTGAGAGACGACTACAGAGGTACACCATTCTTACTGCTACCTAAATGGGTTGCAATCAAGGGAGGTAAGTTTACTGTGTGGCTTCCCCCATCCTCCATTTTCCTTTTTTTGTTCCCTTGATACCCTTTCGCCTAGTTCCCTTTTTTAGATCTACTTATATCCCTGTCGCGAACATCTTTGAATCCTACCACCCTTCTCCTATACCTTCGAGCATGTGGAAAGCCAATCCTCAGGATAGGTGTGGTCTTTTGGTTACGTGTTGGCCTAGGTTGTGCTTCGATCTATCTCATCATCGTATTCTTCGCTCGAGTATTCCAACTTTTCTAGGACCCATTCATCACGGGGTTGTCTCCTTCTTTCCCTCATGAGGGACTCTAGGGTTTCGAAGTTAGCCTCACAAAGACAAGGCTAATCACGGGTTCTGAATTAGCCGAAATAGAGGCTCGGTTGGCGAGGGGTTTTATGTTGTTATCTAGCCGTAAATGTGGAGGCAGTTATGGGTGTTAAGTCACTCATATTTGGAACGTGTAGTGGATTTAAGGTCGAGAAACCCATTTGGTGGTGTATATTCTCTTCTTTCAGTCATACCTAGGGATGGCAACGGGGCGGGGAATATCAAAGATCGTATTTACCATCCCCATCCCATATACATACAAATATACTTCAACACTAATACTTTTTAATACTCACTAACATATACATATACGAATACATATTGTATTAATATACATATAATTTAGATATACTTATACATTAAAAATTCGGGGTCGGGTTCGGGGTCGGGGATTTATGTTATCTTATCCTCGCCCGATCCCCGGTTTCATAAATCGGGGATTCCCCATCCCCATATCCATCCCCGGTCAACTCGGGGATTCCTCAATCACTATCTAGTCATGTCGGGTAATGGTTTTTTGCCATCCTTAGTCATACCAAAGAATTTTGACAAGCTGTTTAACGATTACAAACTTAGAAATAAACGGTAGTAATTGTAGTGGCCCATGGTTGGCGCTGCTAATCGTACAAATAAACGCACTATCATGCCTTCAATGGTGATCGAAGGATATGAGATTAAATGGTGACTTGCCAAGATGTGTTTAACTTGTGACAAAACAAATGAAGACACTACGTTAAGTGAAGCAGGGGTTGGGACCTGCGAATCACCTCCGACATGAGAGTAAGTATGTGTTTGTGATTGAAATAATTTCTAAGATATGTAAAGTAGGTGTTAAGAGCGTAGTATCCAATTGAGCTCGAACGGTACATCATCAATCGCCAAAATTATAAAGAGACGATTACTAAGTTTAAAAGATTTCATATTATCTCATAATATATAATCTTATTAAACTGGTAAAGGATAAAGGCCGATACGACACACCTTAGGGGTGGTTGGCCGCATGTGGCCCCCACAAGGGATTCATCCCTTTTAGGTTTGAGCCTAATCCTATTCTTCCTTAATTAAGTCCAACTAATTAAGCCGAATGTGCGCTTGTATATTTTGATCATTTATATATTTACAATAGATATAAAGCCGCAATCTTGAGCTATTGTGTGTGATCGTGTGGATGTTAATTATAGGGTTTAGAAAGATGGTGTTGTAAAACTGATACTTCAGGGCGAGTGATCTCTATCCTTAAATCAATTTTGCCCCCACCGTTCTTTCGAACAATCGTGTTTTGGGTTACCAAAGAATTGCCTCCCAGGATACAATGAAGCAACGTATCTAGCAATTATCAACACTACACGAAAGTGGTGATAATCCAGATGAACTACCCAGTTGTCGAGGATTTCAGGACAATACAAATTATACTTCTATAGCAATATAAATTGTAGTAATCGGGTGTAAGGACGAAAAGTTTTGGTGTGAATGTTGATGGGTTTGATGTTCCAAAATGGCAAATTTGTCACCATTTATATAGGCATAATGGTGACCCTTAGAAGAGTCACAATACCCTTTCATTTGGTCTTAGCGGCGCTTCTGTTACACCAAACAGTCACATATTTCAAATAAGCGATGACTTAGCGACAAAAAAAAAACCGTCGCCAACAAATAAAAATTGAAACAGATGTGATGGTTCATTCAGGGACACCCTTTTAACGTAAATAACCACTATCTTTGACGAACTGGCGCGTCTTAATGATATGATGGTTCATTAGCGACGACTTTGTTATAGAAAAATGTTGCTAATAACCACATCGTGGGTCACTACCAAAACACAACAAAACTCTTTAGTTTCTTCATAAGACTCCACCCAAATTGACTTATGTCTACTTTGAAAATAATTACCCAACAATCCCCCATCATTTTCAAAATAGACATAGTTTTTGAAAAGACACATAAGACCTAACCTGATTCAGAAATCCTCGGGGGTGTTATGCATAAGTAAAGATGGAATATTACACCTTGAATATTTACGAGAGAAAGCGTTCAAGCTTAACTTGAGTAAGAATGGTTGGACCAAATCCATTGAACCATCTTCCTTTATATGTTACACTCAAACGCTTCACGCGTATCCTTCTTCTCGTTCATTTAATCCACTTTGTGCTGACCTGTCGAAACTGGCCATGGGTCTATATCTCGGTTTCTCAGAATGCTTTAGAGCCAAGCCCTTCAGCTCATAGGAAGCGGCTTCACTTCCACATTCAGATAGGTGGGCATTATCGAAGATGTTACCGTAGCTTGAACATCTCAACACAGCATGTGTTATAATTCCATAAGAATTTTTTAATTCAACCTTTACTTACACTACGATTCAAGTTCCGCTAACCTTGGGATGATAATGAAATTTGTAGAACTTCTAGTCACGTTCGAATGATGTACTTTTGATTTTCTAAAGACTTGGTGAATAACCAAGCGTCAAGAAAAGGTTCCATCATGGGTGACTACTTATATGTGGGCTTGAGTCCCATCCTTTGTGAAGTACTTTCAATCAGTTTTCTTGGCAATCCTTTTGTAAAAGGATTTGCTAAGTTCTTACTAGATCTTAAGAAGCTAACGATGATCACCTCATCATTTATTAACTGACTGACTTGTCTGTGCCTAAGTCCGATATGCCTGGACTTACCATTGTACACTTGATTGTAAGCTCTCGATAATGTAGATTGACTATCACAATGCACAGAGATTGGTGGCATAGGCTTTGGCCATAAGGGATAAGATCACTTGATCAAATTTTTGATGCCATTGTTTTGGAGCTTTCTTAAGCCCATACAAGGATATAACAAGCTTACAGACTTTGTTCTCTTGTCCTTGTATTACAAAACCTTCTAGTTATTCCATTTACACTTCCTCCTCATTCACCATTCAAGAAAGCAGTCTTGATATCCATTTGGTGAATTATGAGTTTATTGAGGGAAGCTATGGCATTCAAAATTCTAATGGTTGTAGTTCGTGCAACCGGGGCGTATGTGTCAAAATAATCAAGTCATTCTTTTTTTGTGAAACCCTTGGCAACTAATCGTGCCTTAAACTTTTCAACACTACCATCAACTCTTAATTTTCTTTTGAAGATCCATTTGCTCTTGATGGCTTTTGATCCAGGGTGTAAGTCTAAAAGAATCCAAGTATTATTTCCTATGATGGAATCCATTTCATCATTCACGGCTTCTTTCTAGAAGGTGAAATCATGATACTTCATTGCTTCATAGTATGTTTGTGGGTCTTCATCCAAATTATAAATTATTGGATATTCCCTTATCAAACCTTATTTATCTCCTTCAACTAGATACATTTCAAAATCAAGACCGAAGGGTCTTTGCCTTTGTTGGCGGGTTCTCCTTCTAGGTTCAACTTTTTGATGATCTTGGGGAGAGTCATCATCATTCCTTTCGGTAGTTATAGGAATTTCTATAGACATAACTTCCTTAGAAATTTCATGTGCCTTAGGAATAGTTTTGAACCTATGTTCGTCAAAGCGATCATCTCTATATTCAATAATAGTATTAACCGAAATTAGATCATTCGGTTATATCACTGTAAATCTATAGGCTTTTCTATTTTGGGCATAACCCAAAAATATGCATTCAATGCCTTTATCGCCTCATTTTCTTTTCTTCGTTTCAAGGAGTCGGACTATGGCCCTACAACCCAAAATCCGAAGATAATCTAGTTTTGGAGTTCTTCGTTTCCATAACTCGTATGGAGTCTTATTACTCCTTTTGCTTGGTACTTTGTTAAATATGTAACAAGCTGTAAGCAATGCTTCGCCTCAATATCCAAAGCTTAATCTAGAATAGGACATCGTGGACTTAACCATATCCATCAAAGTGTGATTCTTTTTTTCCGCAATACCATTTTGTTGTGGTGTATACGGAGCTATGACTTGGTGAATAATTCTCGTAGATTGGAAATATCTAGGGTCGTAGTATCCACCACCCCTATCAGTCCGTAGACATTTGATTTTAGTATCACGCTTACGTTCTAATTTATTTTTGTAGATCTTAAATTTTTCGAGGACTTCATATTTTGAATGTAAAAGATAGACATAGCAATATCATGAATAATCATTGATAAAAGTAGCAAATCACTTTTTCCCACCAATTTTTGGTGTAGCATGTAAGTCACATACCTCACTATGCACTAATTCTAAGATTTTAGAAGATCTTTGAATAGTAGGAAAAGGTAGTCTAGTAATCATAGTATGCATGCATGTTTGACATTTATCATTTTTAGAATCTGATTTAGGAATTAGATTTGCATTTGCCATATTTCTCGTACGTTTAAAGTATAAGTGACCTAATCTAGCTTGCCATAATAAAGAAGAATCAGAACTAGTAGGCATTTTATCAAGAGCATCATTGTTAGTTACAATACAAGCAGACGTGTTATGAGCGTCGCTTATTTCCATCATATTTACATAATATACACTACTGTTTACAACATCTTTGATGTTCAATTTGAACATTCCACTGGTGTGATAGCCTTTCCCAACGAACTTGCCACCTTTAGAGAGGATGAACTTATCAGATTCAAAGAAAAGTTGAAGCCGAATTTGTTTAGGATTGATCCAAACACCAAATTCTTGCGGACATCATGGACATGGAGGACATCTTTAAGGGTTAAGATGTTTCCAGAAGTGAACACCAAGTCGATTTTACCCTTTCCTTTCACTTGTACAGTTGAGTGGTTTCCATGTAGAGCATAGAGTCCAAAGGCTCGTATGTTTTGAAGATGGCCCGGTTATTGCACACGTTCCGGGTGGCTCCAGAGTCCACCCACCAAGATTTATCTTCTTCGAGGGAGGATGCCCGGATATCATTGCAACAGAGTTATAATATTTTTTCTTGTTGTCATTTCCTCCATCTTGTTTCTTCTTTAGAGCGCGACATTCATGCTTAATATGTCCCGGCTTCTTGCAGTTGTAGCAGATGGCATCCTATTTGTTCTTTTTAGACTTCTTATTGTCCTTGTCATCGTGCCTACGGTTCTTTCCAGGGCTTTGGAAGATTCTCTCTTTTCCACCATGACATGTACCTTAGACGTGTCATCGTTTGCTTTGTTTTCCAAATGATATTGCTCTTCAACTAGAAGATGCTTACCAAGGTCTTTAAAGGATAAGCCATCCTTACGATGTTTAATATTTTTCTTAAAATCTCCATGTGGATGGGAGTTTATCAATGATGGATGCCACTTGTTTTGTGTAAGCATACTAAGAATGTGCTCAAATTCATACATTTGGTCCATTATCGAACGTGAATATACCATTTTGTAAGAATTAAATTTAGAAACAATAAATTTCTTACTTGTTGCTTCCTCCGTGAAGTATCATTCCTCGCGAACGTTCCAGATTTACTTCGCCGTGGGATAGTTCTGATACACGTCGAAGAGCGGAACCGACATAGCGTTGAGGATATGGCCACGACAGATGAAATCGTCATTTTCGAACCTGAGACGTTTACGAGATTGAGTCAAGGTCTCGTTTTTAGATTCCACGGGGTATGGTTTGGTCAGAACGTATGCAACATGCAATGTAGCTAAAAGAAATTGCATTTTCTTTTGCCAACGTTTGAAACTTCCACCAACGAAACGGTCTAACTTCACGATGTCGGTCGACATCTGCATTAGGTTCTTGGACTCCATTTTGACACGAATTGCAGTAAGATTGTTAGTTATAAGGTTTAGAAAGATGGTGTTGTAAAACGAAGTTTTTCACTACTACTTGTTACTTCAAGGCGAGTGATCTCTATCCTTAAAGCAATTTCGCCCCCACTGTTCTTTCAAACAATCGTGTTTTAGGTTACCGACGAATTGCCTCCCAAGATACAATGAACCAACATATGTAGCAATTATCAACACTACACTAAAGTGGTGATAATCCGGATGAACTACCGAGTTGTCGAGGATTTCAAGACACTACAAATTATACTTCTATAACAATATAAATTGTAGTAATCGGGTGTAAGGAAGAGAAGTTTTGGTGTGAATTTAGATGGTTTTGATGTTCTAAAATAGAAAATTCGTCACCCTTTATATAGGCACAATGGTTACCCTTAGAAGAGTCACAATACCCATTTATTTGGTCTTAGCGACGCTTCTATTACACCAAACAGTTACAACTTTTCAATTAGCGACGACTTAGCGACATGAAAACTGTCGCTAATAAATTAAAATTGAAACAGTCGTGACGGTTCATTCAGGGACACCCTTTCAACATAAATAACCATCACCTTTGGCGAATAGGCGCGTCTTAGTGATATGGTGGTTCATTAGCGACGGCTTTGTGACAGAAAATGTCGCTAATAGCCAGAAACACAACAAAACTATTTTCTTCCTAAAACTCCACCCAAATTGACTTATGTTTGTTTGGAAAATAATTACCCAACAGTGTATCATATATTAATGGTTGTATTTAATTCCGTTATGTCATGCACATAATCAAACAAAATAATATAAGTCATCTTGATCTAAGTCAAGTGACGAGAAACGAGTAGTAAAAAGAAAATTTCAATCACCAAGTCAACCCTTAACAACTGCAACTAGAACAACCAACAACTAGAACAACCAACAACAATATCATCGCCTCACATCAAAAAACATATTACAACATCCACCCATCAAACATTTTATTTATTCTTTGTTGTTGAACTTATACATGCAAAATCAAAATTCAGGAACAATTTAAAAGTTAAAGATGAGATGGAAAAGGACAAAAAAAGAATGACTAAGGTACCCTCGTGCGCCCAGCACGTAATTGGTGATAACGAGATCATATAACAGTCTTTTGTATTATGGAGTTGATACGCCTGGGCCCGAGCCCATGGCCTATTTAGGTCTTAGGGTTTTACCTTACTTTGTCTTATAAATACTCTTGTAATCATTTATTATAATTCAATCAAAGTTTAAGATCAATTATTCTCTAGTTCTTCTCTTCTAATTCTTAAGGAGCTAGCACACGCTTGAAGTGGTGCTTAGCGATACAACCCTAACGGTCGTATCAATTGGTGCTTTCATTGAGAGTCCTCGTTGAGAGGCTACCAAATTAGGGTTCCAATTAAAAAAAAAAAAAAAAAAGTGTTCTTGTTCGTGATCACTATTCACAGCACTGTTCATCGATCACTATTCACGTGCATTGTTTGCCGGAGTTACTGTTCACGGGGTACTGTTCATCAGGGGAAAAAATTGTGTTTTTTTGTTTTTCGAGTTAATGTTAATGGCTTCGAGTGGATGTGATCGGGACGCGGAATACGCACTCTCTAAGCTCTTGCAAATGGGTACGGTGGCCGAATATGAGAGTGAGTTTGTGGTTCTTGCAAATCAAGTAACGGAGATCTCAGAATCTTTACTTAAATCGATGTATATCTCGGGGCTTAAACCGCTTCTACAATTGGCACTCTTAAGGTTAGCGCCTACAACTTTAGAGAAGCTGTTTCAGAGTCTGTATAATGGAGGCTCGTTTTGAGATAATTGCGGGAAAAATTTGAACATTGAAGAGAAAATAGATATCGTTCTATCATGGCCAAGTGAAGAAGCTCCATATGTGATTAAAGAGTCCTTAGATGCTAATGAAGATATTGGTGTTGTTGAGGTTAGTAGCTCGATAAAGCGATGTTTTAATATTGGTGAGAGTTTGGTTGTTTGTTTGAAGTGGGTATATCGCGAGAAGAGTGGTAGGGTAAGCAAAAGATGGAAGAATGGTGTTGTGTTATGTCCAAGGCAAAGGAATACGGAAGAAGAAAAAGCGAAGGTGAAATTCAAAGAAGATTATGGGATCCCGGATTACGCCAATGTTGCATGAGGACGGACCACCTAAATGACTCAAGAAGTCCAAATGTATGGCATAAAGATTATGTCATATAATCTATCATTATTTACGTGTCTTTGTTTAGGATTGTTTTCATGTTTATTTAGGAAAGTCAATTAAGAATGTTTTAAGACAACACCTTGAGGGCAATGTGGTTTTGAAGGAGTGAGGAATGATACGCCTGGGCCCGAGCCCATGGCCTATTTAGGTCTTAGGGTTTTACCTTACTTTGTCTTATAAATACTCTTGTAATCATTTATTATAATTCAATCAAAGTTTAAGATCAATTATTCTCTAGTTCTTCTCTTCTAATTCTTAAGGAGCTAGCACACGCTTGAAGTGGTGCCTTAGCCCGATACAACCCCTAACAGGGTCGTATCAGGAGTAGTCGGCGTATTAATTCAAACGTTAGGGACGTTTGCAGTAGTTTCTCTGTAAAGGGACTAAACATGAAATCTTACTAAACCACATAGACTTAAAGTGTAATTTACTCCTTTTGCAATTTACCGTTATAATTATACAAGTTAACCCTACAAACATGTTTGCATGATTATAGTAGTAACTCATTACGCGTCTAAAAATAATTTTAAATAAGCTAGTTCTTTTTTTAGTACACCAGAATTGGCTTTTTATACCTACCCTTGACTTTTGAAATTTGCAAAACGGATATAATCTCACTCTAACGTCATTTAGTTTTGTCAGGCGAATCAACAGAGTTTTTTTATCTAAAAAATGGCACGGCCTATTTTAAATCTTTTCCGATTCGTAAACAAATTAAAAAGACGTGTAAATATGTTAGGTTATGGCAAGATCCGACTAAACAACCTGTGAAAAGTATCCCCGAGAAGGTATTGTCAAGACTTTCGGTGAGGACATGTCCCGGGAAGGTATTACAGGGACACGTGTCCCGTGAAGCATTGAAATTTCACCTGCGAAAGCGACGAATGTTGTAGTGTAAATTAAATCAGAAGCCAGACAAACAAACACACCAGAACCAAACGCATAACCAAACATATAACGGGCAAAAACACCAGCTAAATCAGGCCGTAAAACGGCAAGATCCTGCCGTAAAACGATGAAATATGGCAGTTAAACATGAGATATTGTTATAATAAAGACGAAGTGTAAAATAATAAAAACATAAAAAATAAAAAATAATAATACTTTCAATAGAGGGTACTACAAATTCTTTGGATTACCAAATGATTATATCATTAACACATAACGCATCTTAAAATTATTTTCAATTATTTTCGTGTGGATTTGTTATTTGGTAACTGGTGAGATATTTGAAATCTATGTTACATATTCTGTTGTATAATATGCGTGAACTAAAATTAGCGTTTTTCTCTTTTCTTAATATGAATACATGCAAAGTTTTCTTTGAGGGTATTTTTTCTGTGTATAAATAAGTAATATAAGTTGTTAGAAAATTATAAATATTTTTTCTGTGTTTGGGTTCACTTATTTTTATTGAAAATGCAATAATATCTGAAAACAATAATTATTTTTTTGAAGATTTTGATTAAATTGATTATAATTATAATTCCATTTCAGATAAGCAGAAGCAGTTAGGATGGCACAAAGCTGCTTCTGTATAAAAACATGCAGAAAAGCTAAAATATAAAAAGCTAGCCCAAACACCCTATAATTAACTGGTTCTGTTTTAGCCTGATTATCTAACTAATGGGTTGGTGGTTTGACCCATCACTAACACAAACATGAACTGTTTTTATTAACTGGTCAACCCGAAATGGCGAAATCTGTTTAGACTCAGGCCAAACCAATTCATTTTTGTGTCCACCCCTAGTTATGTTTACAAGATCTCTTATGTCTCAGGAAAATGGAGCTTGTATCTTCAATCGTTGGTCCTGTCGTGAAGCTCTTGGCGGAGCATATTACGCAAAAACTGAGATACCTCACTTCCTCCACGGAACATGTTAAGCGCATGAAAAACAGAATGCAGTTTTTGGAAGGTCAAAGCGCTGATATTGAAGAGCACATGAAAGAAAATAATGTAAGCTATCGAAAGGTACCTGCTCGAGTACCTGGGTGGTTGAAAGAAGTTAAAAAGATCAAGGAAGATGCTGACGACATTTCAAGCAATGACATTGGATGTTTTTATGTAAAAAGGAAGTATCGAGCAGGTAGAAATGCATTGAGGCTCATCGAGGATATCGAAGGTCTTATCAAAGAGAGTTCTGACATTACTTGGAGTAATGCCCACGTCGGTTTTGGAAGAGTCAATTCCAAAATCCCGGCATCAACATCAGGTGGAAGTACCCAAAATGTGTTTGACTCAAGAGTAAAGACATTCAATGAAGCATTGAAGCTCCTTCAACAAGATGATGATAACAATCGAGTGATAGCCTTGTGTGGAATGGGTGGTGTGGGGAAAACCACGCTGATGGATGACCTGAAAAAGGTTGCAAAAGATAAAAAGATGTTTAATTGCATTGTGAAAGCAGTTATTGGGAATACTCCCAACTTGCTTGACATTCAGAAGGTCATAGCAGCAGACACAGGCGCACCTCTAACCGAAACTAATGAAACGCTAATGGCAACTTATCTTTCCAAAAGATTTGAAGAATTTTCAGAGCGTAAAGAAAAGATTCTGGTAATATTGGACGACGTGTGGGAGAAGATTAAACTCGAAGATATAGGATTAACGAGTCCTTTGCCAAAGGGGATCAAGTTGTTGCTCACATCACGTGAAGAAAGTATTTGTCATCAAATTGCAGTTGATGCTAAATGTGTTCTTAAACTTGTTAGAGTTGATGTCTTGGAGGAAGAGGAAGCACGGGATTTCTTTTGTCAAATCGCAGAGATTTCAGCCGAACATGATCGTGATCTCTATGATATAGGATGTAAAATTGTCAAAAAATGTGGTTGTTTGCCCCTTGCCATCAAAATCATTGCTGCAGCTGTTAAATGTCAAAAGAAGAAAAGGAGTGTTTGGAAGCATACACTAGAGTGTTTGAAGAAAAATAATGACGTGCTAAAAATTGTTGATTTAAGCTACAAGATGTTAAAACGAGAAGAGGATAAAGCGATTTTTCTGCTTTGTGGCTTGTTCCCCGAGGACTCTAATATCCCGATAGAAGATCTCACAAGATATGCATGGGGATTAAAACTTTTAAACAATGCTTATACTATGGAAGATGCTAGAGACAGCACAGAAACTAGTGTGAGCAATCTCAAAAATGCATATTTGTTGATGGATGGTGATAGTCGTCACTGTGAGTGTGTGAAAATGCATGATCTTGTGCTTGCATTTGTGGTGGGTACTGTTTCTAAAGGTGCTGAGGATGGATGCTGGATCATTCACCATGAAGATGATTTCTCAAATTGGAGTGAAGCTAATAGTATGAGCCAGTCTTGCAAGCAACTTTCGTTAACATGCAAGGGCATGTCTGAGTTTCCTAGTGAATTTCAGTTTCCAAACCTTTCACTTTTTAAACTTGTGCACGGAAATAAGTCGCTAACATTTCCTCTAGACTTTTATGAAGGAATGAAAAAGCTTCAAGTTATAGCATTTGATAAATTGGAGTATCCAGTACTTCCAACATCATTTCGGTGCTCCACCAACCTTCGAACTCTTTGCCTCGATGGATGCTCGTTGATGTTTGATCTAACTTGTATTGGAAATCTTTCGAATCTGGAAGTGCTTAGCTTTGCTAATTCTGGCATTACAATCCTACCATCCACATTCGGAAATTTGAAGAAGCTAAGACTACTGGATGTAACAGGTTGTTACAATCTTGTTATAGATGATGGTGTCTTCAAAAAATTGGTGAAACTTGAAGAGCTTTATATGATACCTTATGATAATAAAGCATGCTACTTCACAAACAACAACTTTAATGAACTTGCAGAACATTCAGAAAACCTTTCTGCATTAGAATTTGAATTTATTGGTGACAATGCTCATATGAAGAACATGTCTTATCTGAAACTTAAAAGATTCAAGATCTCAATGGGATGTTCTTTTACAGAAGTTAGAGACTACGTGCACATAGATTATGTTAACATGCACTCATATGAAAACAGCTTGACGCTGGCCACCAACAGAGAAGAACTACTGAAATCGGAAATCAACGAGCTGTTTAAGATCACAGATGCACTTTTTCTACAAGTAAATGATATGAATACTCTTGAAGATGTTGATGTAGAATCCCCGCATCCTCAACATCTTCCTCAAAACTCTTCGTTTTACAATTTACGACTCCTTGTAGTTTCAGAATGTGCAGATTTGAGATACCTTTTCACCATGAATGTTGCAGCAAGTTTGTCAAAGCTTGAGTATCTGGAAATTTCCGGATGCCCTATAATGGAAGCAGTATGTAATGGATCAGATATAATTGAGTTTTCCAAGTTAAAGTATCTCAAGTTGGCTGACCTACCAAAGCTATCGAGTTTCAGCAATAACGTCAATGTAATTAAGCTGCCACGTCTCATGGAGTTGCAACTTAAAGGCCTTCAGAGTTTTACAAGCATTTATCCTGATAGTGCAACATCGTCTTTCTTGAACGCACAGGTAAGTATATGCTTTGTATTAATATACTTTTATTAGCAATCTTTTCAACTAAAAGTGTTTTAATAACAGGCGGGTATCTAATGAATGAACAAATTTTAAATAATTTGCAGGATGCGGCTCCTAAGCTAGAGAAACTTGTTGTTTCTGATATGGAGAATTTGAAGGAGATATGGCCTCCGCAGTTTAGTATTAGTAATCTTTGCCCATTGAGAGAGCTTACGGTCGAGGGCTGTGGTTCCATTGAAATCTTGTTCAACATGGATTTTGGTGAAATCGAGCAACTTAGCAGCAGTTTGAGAAGCATTACAGTGGAGAGATGTGATAGTCTTGTGAAGATTTTTTCATGCAATCCGTTTCCATTCCTGAATAATCTACAAGAGCTTAACGTCAAAAGTTGTCGGTCCATTCAAGTGTTATTTAACACTGACTTGGGACGTGCTGGTAAAAGTGAAGAACATGTTTGTAGTAGCAGTTTGAGAAGCATTAAAGTGTGGAGATGTGATAGTCTTGTGAATCTTCTCCCAAGCAATCCAATGCCATTATTCAATAGTCTAGAAGACCTTGATGTTAGATTGTGTGCTTGTGTTGAAGTGATATTCGACATCGACATGGGATGTGTTGGTGAAATGGATAAAGTTAGCAGCAGCAAGTTGAGAAGCATTTATTTGATGGGATTAGGAAGCTTAGAGAGGTGTGGAGGATAAAAGATGCTGGAAATAACTTGATTCATGGATTTGAAGCTGTTGAAAGCATATATATTAGAGGTTGTGAGAGGTTTGAAAAGTTAATCACACCTGCCACAACCAGTTTTGATATGAGAGCACTCAAACAAGTTGAAATTATGTGGTGCGGCACAGAAAGTAACGAAGATGAAGAGGTACTATCTTGAAATTGAATGCTTAAAACTAACATAAATGACTTGAATGTTATTTATTATTTTTTCATAGAAAAAAATAATATAATATTAGAAGTAAAGGTTTCGATACATTTTGAATAAACAGTTATTTCGGTTGTGGCTTTTTTACTTGATTTTTATGACCTTATGCAAAGAAAAGAAAAATAGCATATTACTATCATAAATTTTATAGGATTTCATAAATTTTACATGAAACTATAGTTCTTGATTTTAAAACTAGTTACACTTTTGTTCCTCAGCTCTAGCATGCGTTAAAATACACCACTAACATAGTGTGTTTGTTGTCCACGTAAGGATAAAATAGTGATTTTAGATATTTTTAATTTTTTAAACTTTCATCTAACCCTTTTTCAGCTTTTCGTCACATGTGTACATGCATAAATGCATACCTTGTAATTGTGTGTAAAAATGTAAACTTTTCTATAAGAGCGGAGGGTATCATGACCTAGGTTAAACCTTAACACCATGCCACGTCAGCGTCACATCAGCTTTAACATTTCACCTTAACTTAACAAAAAAACACCTCTTATCATAACATTCCCAAGGTTAAACCTTAACTCACCAACAATTTACAAAAACAACCCCTTATTTAGGGGCGAAATGAAAAAAAAAAAAAAAAAAAGGTTTAACACCGCGTTATGGTGTTAACATGGGAGTGTTAACACCCCGTTAACACCATAGGCGGTATGGTTAACCTTGCTTTAACATTAAAATGTTAACCTTTGAACTTGCAAACTCGTTACCACACCGATTGCTATAAGGGGCAAACATCTTAAAACTCTTGTGAAACCCATAATATCTTGCTTACTTTAAAATAAAAGCAACCACTCATAAGTAATTTAGTACAATTCTAATTATATTTTATTGAAAATGAGTTTTTATGAATTACATGTTTTGTAGCTACGTGTGAATTAAGATTAAAATTGTGTGTATTTTTGTTAATAATTGTGATTTTTTTTTGGGGTCATAATATAGGGCCCGAATTTGTAATTTTTTTTTTTTCACTTATCAAGATTTTCCTTTTTCAAAAAAACAAAAAAATAAAAACATGAATACAAAGAGGCTCGCCCGAAAAAATCCCACCTAACAATAAACCTACAATCTCACTACACCAAACGTTATAAATTGACCCTATAATAGAAACAAAGAACACCTAATGTCAAATTACAACTAAACATAAATCAAAACCCGATGAACCGAAAAGACTACTCTGGTCTCAAAAGAATAATGCCAAATGACGAACATTCAAATGCTCCTTATATTGCTTTTTTATTATTATTATTTTTTTCTAAAAATTATAACATTGTGGTTGTAATATGCAGATTAAAGTTGCACTCCCATCCTATCTATTACACACTTTCCATCACCTTCATAAACTTTATTTGCGCTACTATAAAGATGCGGATGTGGTCTTTGAGATAACGACTCCAAGTAGTAGAGAATCACCTCACAATACTCAACAACCACAAATACTCCCCTATCTTGAAGAATTACAGTTAGAGGATATGGAGAGTATGAGTCATGTGTGGAAGTGCGATTGGAATGAATTCTTAATTCTTCAAAAACCACAGTCACAGTCCTCATTCCATAACCTCACAACCATAATAACGGAAAGCTGCAATAGCATCAAGTACTTGTTTTCACCTCTCATGGCGGAACTTCTTTTCAACCTAAAGAAAGTTCGTATAGAGTCTTGTGATGCTATTGAAGAGGTTGTTTCAAACAGAGATGATGAAGATGCATCTAAATATTCCCACACAACCACCGCTTTCTTCCCTCATTTAGACATTCTTTCCTTTTATAAACTCAAAAAGTTCAAGTGTATTGGTGGTAGTGCCAATGGTATATCTACTGATATTCATGACCAGCTTAAGGTATGTTTCCTATACTTTCAAAGACTAAAATAAAGGTTGGTTAATTTTGTTAATATTATTAGCTCTGTTAATTAATAATTAAATTTTCTCTTTTGTTTCAGTTATCTCAAGCTTCTTGGTCCTTATGCCAATACGCTAGAGAGATAAGTATAATAGATTGTGATGCATTGTCAAGTGTGGTTCCATGGTATGCTGTAGGACAAATGCAAAAGCTTCAAGTGCTGAAAATAGAAGATTGCAAATCAATGACAGAGGTGTTTGAAACTAAGATCAACAACAAGAGTGGTACTGATACTGGAAAGTCACTTCCAAGGCTAGAATATATTACGATGCTTAAACTACCAAAACTAAAGATCTTGAAAATTAAAGGGTGTAACCTTTTGAAACATATATTCACATTTTTCACTCTTGAAGGCCTCACGGAACTCGAAGAGTTAGAGGTAAAGGATTGCAAGGCAATGGAAGTCATTGTTACAGAAGAAAATGGAGAGCAGACAACGGCATCTGATGTGGTGGTCTTTCCTCATTTAAAATCCCTTTCACTAGTCGATCTACCAAACTTTGTGGGTTTCTTCTTGGGGAAGAATGAATTCATATGGCCAGCATTGGAAAAGGTTGTGATAATTGAATGCCCACGAATAACGGTCTTCACTTACGGTCGGTCTACAGCTCCAAATGTTAACTTTATAAATACAAGTTTAGGCAAACATAGTGTTGAATGTGGCCTTAACTTTCTCGTGACCACCACCTCGCATCAGGTATTTCCCATGTCAGGTTCTTTTCTAGAATCAGCCTCGTGTGTATAACTTAATATTTAAAAGAGTGCATAAACTTCTAGTATTAGAGTCAATGAACCTAATCAAAATTGTATTCTGCATCAAGATTACAGCGTAATTATTGGATCAAAAGTAATATGATTAGAAAATATCAACGGTTTGGTTATGAAACAACTTATATGTACAATTATTTCTGATATAAGCTTGTGTTTTTTTTACCTTGTAGGACCGATTACCGAGTTATGAAAGTACAAGCTCATACTACCCTACCACTATGGAACGGTTGCCTTGGTCTTATCATAATTTGATCGAAGTAGATAAGACCGATTATATCCCCAGTGTTGGACAGACTCTCTTTTCATCCGATAAGCTGCTACAACTGCAAAAGCTTGAAACTGTCTATTGTTTTAATCGTTTGAACATTGAGGAGATATTTGATTCACAAACTATTGCTGAAATTCCAAACTTGAGACAAGTATACTTGGCCTGGTTAATTGGTCTCAAGTATATATGGAAGAGCAAGCAGGGGACAGTATTAAAGTTTCCAAACCTAACAAGACTGTCAATTCATTATTGCTCAAGTTTAGAATATGTATTTACATGTCCCATGGTTGGTAGTCTATTGCAACTCCAGGAACTACATATCTCGAGGTGCTATATGATGAAGGTAATTGTGAAGGGAGAAGAAGAAGAATGTGATGCCATAGTGAATGCTACTGTGGTGTTCCCTGGTCTAAAGTCCTTGAAACTTGAATATCTTTCAAGTCTCGAGGGATTTTGGTTAGGAAAGGAAGCTTTTGAATTTCCATCATTGGATACCTTGGAAATTGCCGATTGTCCAGATATGACGGTTTTCACCAAGGGAGATTTGTCTGCTCCAAAGCTATATGCAATTAGTACACGGGGTAGGAAGTATAATATACACAACAGGGGGCTGAATTCCGTTATAAAGAGTAAAAGGTGAAAATATGTCTTACCATAAGAAAGAGGCACTAAATCTGTAAAAGTTAGTGTTCTTATGCTTCACAACTCCTTCATTTCTGAAACGCCTGCAGAATCAGGATCTCAGGCCAACCGCCACGGCTACGGGCATCGGATGATGTTCTCTCAAACACGTGATCTGTTTCCAGGCAAGCTGTTCAGTTTTTGTTTGTATTTGCGTAATGAACTCAATTTATATAGGATTAATGGTAATTAGGAATTTTTAATTTGAAGTTGTTAATTAAGGGTTTATGTTATAGCCTGCTTGAGTTGTGTGTGTATTATATTAATTGGCGTTACCTGAATGTTTTTATTAAATGTGGCAAAAAAGTGGGTCGGGTCGGGTTTGGGTCTCGGGTCTGGATGGGTTTGAGTGTATATAGGTCTGGGTCTAGATGGGTCTTCTAAAAACATGAGTCTAAATGGGTCCAGGTCTAGATGGGTTTTGGTCCAATGAACAAGAACTTTTTTTTTTGAGTAAAAATAAAAAAGTGAATAAAAGTAAAAAAAAATAATAAAAAATGACCCGCTAAATCCGTTTGGTAATTATTACTCCCTCCGTCCCTAAATAAATGTCCATTTGGACTTTTTGCGGTCTTCGTTAATCAACTTTGACCTTAAATATTTTCATTTGTGTTATATAATACTTGAAGCAAAAATATAAAAATGGATTGGGTTTTAAATGTATTTTCATTGGTGTAATTTTCATCAAGTATTATATAACACAAACAAAATTATTTAAAGTCAAAGTTGAACAAGAAAGACTGTAAAAAGTCAAAGTGGACATTTATTTAGGGACAGAGGGAGTATATAAATTGCACTTTATATCAAATACCCAAATAGACCCATTGGGTCTTAAATTGCCACCTATAGTTTTTGTATAGTTTAATTTTAATATTGCAATGTGTTAGTCTGTGTTAGTGATTCATATATTTTGAATTCTATTAGATTCATGTTCTAATAAAATGATGCGTAACGTGTCTTGATAAAAGAAGTTAAGGAGTAATGATGCGGTAAATGTGATGCTTTAGTTGATTGCAGGACTTTTGGTGTTGCTCATAAGCTATAACTTGTGTTTTTGTTGGCTACTTATTTACAATTTGGTCATTGAATATCACAATTTGGTAAAGGGTGGACCTCATCTACAGATTTGATTATAGCGATCTAGTGAAT
Source organism: Chrysanthemum lavandulifolium (assembly GCA_022545495.1). NCBI lineage: Eukaryota > Viridiplantae > Streptophyta > Magnoliopsida > Asterales > Asteraceae > Chrysanthemum > Chrysanthemum lavandulifolium. The sequence continues at coordinate 7,759,731 of CM040240.1, read as the reverse complement.
CAAGGTGTGATTAAGAAGAGATCAACATCAAAAGGAAAAGTCAACTGACTTATCTTAGAAATTTTCCGATTATACTAGACTTGAGATGTTAGAGATGTAAGTTCACTTTAAAGGTTACAAGATTATGGCAATGTCATAGTAATTGACGATAGAGATCAAATTGTATCTTTACTCGAGTTATAATTAAGCATGTCGGATATGCATCCAAGTGCCTTTCACGTTTACCTTTTTTTCATGTCTCATGTTTACAGATTGTGTGCTTTCGCAGGAACTTCAGAAGTCTACATAGGTTGCAACTAGTGGTCTTCATAATGCTATGCCTGAATTCTTGGGAAGTATGGGCATAAAAGTTGGTTTTGGACAAGCAGATTATGTACATTCTGTTGTTCCGAAGGAGTTTGAGAGAGACTTGAAAGGGCCCAAACAGCACTTATCATCCACATTTGTCACAGTAACCAATGCAAACGTAACAAGAAAATGGGGGCATCTACTGAACAAGTGGGAAAAATTGCTAAAAGTATGAGATATGTGGTGCAATCATGGGGCTGCTTGATGTTGCTATGTTTTCTCCATTATTTGTAGCTATATACGTTTGTGTTCTTTTGGATACTCGTAGATGCACGAATTTACAACTTTTTATCGAACGGGTCGTTGAATTGAATAAACTTTTGCTATGTAATTTGCTTGATTGCTTTTACACGTGTCTGCTTAATCAAACAAGTTATGCGTGATATTTTCAGTGAGCTTATTCTGGGCCTCTGGCTGAGAAACAAATGATCCATGCTTGCTTGTTACAATTATTTAAACTATCAAAATAGCACTGAGCTTGAACAATGACATAAACAGCTCTAAAGGATAGATGTCTTGTAAACCAATGTTTGAAACTGATGGCTAGTTTGGTATAGACACATTTTTTATAACATCCTAAAACAGAATACAGCTATTTTGATAGAAATCCCACCAAAATATTCAAGCCGAGTGCTGAAAGCTATGAATTCCAAATATTCAAACCGAGTCCTGAAAGCATAGTACAAATGATCAACTACTGAAGATAAACACTGGGATTCCATACAATCATCTTGTCTTGAGTGACCAGCCTCCTTTGAATGGCAAGCCATAGAACAAATGAATGACTAGGTACACATTGGGAATACCATACAACAGAACACCATGGATCAGTTGGCAATTGTTCCATACAATCTTGCAAACTTGCTTATTAGTAACAAAATGATTATCACTATTCTGTAATAAAGGAACTTGAATGCTATTTTGAACAAGAAATAATGCCATCCAATTAGTTGGCCATTTCCATCTTCCATTTTCTTCGTTGGGTATTTGAGCATATCTATAAACATGATATAATACTTTTTTGGTCAGATATTTTTGAGATTTATGCCAGTATGAGTATCTAAATTGGATATTATAGATGGCAATATGAATGCATTAAGTAATAGGTTGGGTTGACATGAAAACACATTTTGTCCAGTTTCTAAATTTTCTTACATACAATTCATGCGTTAGCAATGAATGACAACAATAGTCTAAATCTTCAATTAATATTATTAGAAGGTTGTATGCATTAATAAAAGACTTTGGCCACCTATAAATTGAGTGACCCGGTCGACCCGTTTCCATTTAGGGAATACTGATTTGACCCATTTACCCGTTTAAGATATTGCCATCCCAAATCGACCCATTCCTAGTAGATTGGTCAAAATTGCCACCTATAACAAGATTGTTAATACAAATAAGCCGTAAAAACGTTTATTTATATTTTACGATCTTCTAATGTTTTGTCGATAACAAACGTAAAATCATTTTAACGAAACAAATAGAGTACGTAAATAGTTTGAGTTAAGAGTTTCCTAACACACTTACGTTTTCACATAAAACACTATAACAAGATTAAGTGATTTTTGATTTAGATACATATGTACAACAACTAGTGTTTACATATTGGGTTAATACATACTTATACTAAGTATACTAAAATGGGTAAAACATTTAAATACTAAAATGGGTAAAACATGTAAATACTAAAATGGGTAAAACTAGCAAATGGTATTGACTCATAACCCATGGTTTTATATATACCACTTACACAAGTTCAATGTATCCTTAAGGTACATTGTATCTAGATAGAAAACCATGGATCAACCCATAACCCATGACCCATGACCCATAACCAAAAATACCCATGGGCAAAGAGGGCGTTCCACGGATCCCTAGCTTTGTGCTAGCCGGATCCCAGTGGAAGGATCCGTGGGATCCGAGAAGAGAGAATTTTTCTATAAATGAGAGCCATTTCTTCCTTTCTATTCATCCCTTTACACACATACTTCCCCAAGTATTCTAACCTCTAACCTCGTATCCAAGAGATCTATGTAGTCTTTGTCTTTTGTTTTTGTGTGATCTTCTAGGTTCCTCTTAAAGGAAAGATCACCACTTGAAGACGTGCAAGCTCAAGTCCATTAGTTGCCATGCCGTCATCTTCAAGACAACGAAGGTTCTCTTGTTGATAGATCTACCTTTCTCCATAGATGTTGGGTTGAAGGCATTAGTGAAGAATGCCGAAAGTGTCAAGATGCAAGCATTAGTGAAAGATGCTCATCATTCGTGTCAAAGCATTAGTGAAGAATGCTAAAGGTGTCAAGACGAAGGCATTAGTGAAGGGTGCCAAGCGTTGTGTCAAAGGCATTAGTGAAGGATGCCGAAGAATCAAATTAAGTAGCATTTGGGAAGAATGCTTAGGTCGTATAATCGATGAGGTGCATCGTTATACATATAAGTATTTGTTTATTTACAAGGATGGTGATATCCTTGATGGTGTTGTAACAAGGAGTAGATCTCCTCGATAATAGGTGTTGTGTCGTGAAGGGTAGTAGTTCCTCCATAGTAATGGAACTAGGTGCTTAGCCTAGTACCTAATAAAGGGTAGGCGACGTTGTGATAGGATTAGTTCTCCTAAGGTGTGAAAGAACTCGGTGGTTAGCCTAGCACCGTATAAAGGGTAGGCGACGTTGTGTTAGGTGTGGTTCGCCTTGGTGTGAAGGAACTCGGTATTTAGCTTTGTACCGGAAAAAGGTTAAGCGACGTTGTGAAGGCTTCTCCACCATAAGGAGTTGGTGTAGTGCTTACGAACTCTCGAGTAGGTGACTCGGGGAGTGGAGTAGGGCAAGGAAGGTGTCCTTTTAGCCGAACCACTATAAATAACTTGTGTCGTGGTGATGTGCTTCTTACTCTTTATCTTTCATTACATGTTTATATATCTATCTATCAACGTCCAACATAAACAATCAAATAAATTGACATAAGTCGATCTAAATATTTAAAAGAAAGTTTTAAATTGGTAAAACTATTCAACCCCCCCTTCTAGTTTTCCACAATTGGCATCAGAGCTTCGTTACCAAGTTTCTTAAAGTATGTTGTACTTTAAAGACTTGATACGATCCGTGTATGTTTGAAAACTACAAAGAAGGATTTGTTTTTTTAAAAGGATCATATTTTCTGTTAAATCATTTTGTTGGACATTGATACATGATTCTAACATCTTTTGCTCTCAAGAAATCTTCATGATAGAATCTCTTCAAAATCTTCATTCAAAGAATAATGAAGTCAAAATTCAAGGAAGGATCTAAAAGTAATCATAACTTAAGTACATCAAGTACAAATGATTACTTTAAAAGTTCATGAAGAATCTTTGGTATTATGCCAAACCAAGAAGCATAGAGGTATGCTTTACTTTTCATTAGATAGGATACATGAGTTCAATTTATTTTCATAAGTTCTAATTGCTTATTAATCACTAACATCGTTTAAGTCTCTTTCGTCACCTTCCGCCTTTTTCATCATCGGAATGATATTTCTTTTGATTAAGTCAAACTAACGCCGTCATCACATATGAACCCTCGATATGAAATTTATCAAAAGCCGCCATCCAAAACAATCGTCATCTAATACCTCGAACTATTTTTGGTAAGCTAACTTATAAGCCTACTACAAAATAATGCCAAACAACTCCTTTTATGTTCACAGAGGCGGATCCTCTAGTTGTACTAGCGGATCCCAAATACAAAGGATCCGGGGAACCGTGGAATGTAATCTGATCATACGATTTCAAAAATTAACCACCGATCATCTTCCCCTATTCACACAACACAAAAAGACCAAGCTACAAAATTCATCCCATTGTCTTCCTTACTTTCAAGTATTCATTCCTAGAACGTCATTGTAAGTAATTACATTAACTTGTTCTAATTTTCATCATCCTAATTCAAGGGTTTATGGTTTCTTAATTTCTAATCAATTAATTAGGGTTTTTCAAATTAATCATGAAAAGGGGTTTTAATTAAAATCACATTGTGTTCACAACATTGTTAATACAAATCAAAACCATAAACCCATATCAACCAATTTAACCTAATCGAAAAACTTGTATTTTAGGACCAACCATGCCCAAAGCCACTCAACAAGATCATCATGACACCATCCATTACCTTACTCATTACTATCGTAAAAGGGTCGACCAAACTAACCGTAAAATTTTCAAAAGCCTCACAAAACGACTTATCCACGAAGGTCGTGTAGTCAAGGAATGTTTCCTTGAAGATACCGACATTCGTCAAGTTTTCTCGACAATCAACTTTGATTGTCTTCGACATTGATGAACAAATTTGTCCGGTTTTTTTTTGAGTTTTACAAAAGCTTTAGGATCATTAGAAACACCGATGATAGCATCTCAATCGCTTTTATCATCAACACACAAAACTTTACTCTTTCTCTCAACACTTTTGCTCAAATTCTTCGCATTCCTTGTGAAGGAATTTGTATGTACTCAAGATTGAGCAATTAACGCCAAAACCTTGCACTTGATCCTAAGCCTTTTACAACACTCCTCTCGACAATCCCGAAACCATTCGTGATACTATCTTTAAAATTAGGACCAACCAATCCCGTTACGATCGTAACAAAAGCTCATTCACCGTGATCCCTTTAAAATGGAACTTTTGAAATGCATCCCATGTTTAGAAAATGGGAAGAAATCCTTAGGAAAACATCATTAGCCTAGTTGGAAACAAAGATCATCCAAAAACATGTCTTGTGCAAATGATCTATTGTCTTACCCATCAAAGGCCATTTAATCTTACCTATTACATGGTAAGGAGAATGGCTGGGGTATTCAAAGCTTCCAACATGGTACTCCCATATGGTATGCTCCTAACACGACTTTGTAAGTATGTTAGTGCATTGCAACCATCCCCTATCAACGATGATCATTACCTTTCCGATTACGTCATGGTACCTCTTACCAAACAACCCTCTAAACGGTTCATGGTCAATGGAGAGAAACCCGAATCTCTCTCGGACTCCTCGGCCGGAGAAGAAGAAGAAGAAGATGATGAGGAAGACATCGACCCCGTATCCAACATCAAATTGGACATCCTTGAATACCACGAACAACTTCCAACCATTCCAAACGAGACCGCTGAATTCAAACAAATAAGAGGCATGATTCAAAACCTCGCCACAATCTCACTAAGCGTCAAAAGGAAAAGGAAGAATTGATGAAAGAGACAATAGGAATGTGCTTAGTTTCATTTATTTTATGTTTGAATGATTTCTTTTTAGCATTGTTGGTTTATGGTATTTTGGATATTGTTACTTTATCTTATAAGTGGTGTTATATGATGGCTTGCTTGTTCCTATTGCTTGTTTTATAGACTTAATAGTGTGCAAAATCGCACATCATTTCGAATAGGTTTCGATCCGCAGATGCGGATCCCTAGGATTAGCCTAGCCGGATCCCTCCTCGAGGGAACCGTGGGATCCGTGTCGCCAGATCGACAATACCGCATTTCCTACATCAAGATTGCTTTCTAGATAAACTTCACATTAGCTAAGCATATGTTTTTAGAACCCAACTTAGCCTTATTCAAGGATGAGAAAAGCTTAGACTCACTAAAGGCTTACTTAAGATCTTAGTCTAATACTTCTTGATTTATTAACACATCAAAAACCACCATATTTCCGCTCCAATACTCACAAGCTAATTCTCATCTTTCAAAACATTTAAGTAGACAAATTAAACATTTTTTGAAAAATTGTTTCTAGTCATCCTTATCTCAAAGTGAGTTAAAAATTAGTTTTTCAATTCTTATGATTTTCAAGGATTTTTCAAATTTCACCTCAAGCTTAAATCTGATCACTAGGATCATTTATTATGACTTGACACATTTATAATTCTTAGTGTTAACCTTGGATGTCCATTGGGAGTCATCTTGTCCCATATTCTTTCCATAAAAAGCAATCATTTGCTATAAGCACTTACTACCCATGATCATTCAAGTACCTTCTCATCCTAAAACACTTAGGAGAACTGAAACACTCAAAATAAGATAGGCTTTAGCTTCTAGAAACCTCATTTCAAACTCGTCATAATCACGAGAGCCGGATCCTAGGAATAGTTTAGCGGATCCTCCAAGGAGGGAACCGTGGGATCCGGTGACGATCTATGACAAATCTTGCTAAAACAATCATTTCAACTCATCTTCCTAACTCAAACACTCCATCTCATCTTAAATGAGTTCCTAGAACAGCACAACCTCTGTAGTTGACTCTTGTGCATGCTAATCATCACATTCCAATGAATCTTAGTGGCTTAAGGCTTAAATGCACCTTCCAAATCTCTTGGTTTGTAAACCACCTTGTTAGGACCTCCATAGTCATCTAACACAATTATCAGCAATTGCAACCATCTCCCTTAGTCATTTCATCATGAGAAAGGCTCCTAGTGCTCACTCATCCACCCAAGAACCACCCAAGAAACTTGCTAGAATCATACACGAAGTTTCCTCGACCGAATCATCTCGGTTAAGTCCACCAATGCTAGGATTTCCCTACACCAAGGAAACCAATCAAACTAATCCCCAAGAATAGTATTCCCACTAGGATCTCTTCACCAAATTCCACTATAGCAAACAAACCCTCCACAACTCAACCAACATCATTAGTACCTAGAGACACCTCACAATCATCTCCACACTCTCACAATGTAGAAGATTTACCTCTTGGCCATCTCATCTTTCACCTTTACCAACTAATTCACATGAAAAGATTGAGCCACAAAATCAAAATGTTGAATCAACACTTACTCCAAAAGCAAACTCTATCATCCCTCCCAATAGTCCATTTTGGATTATGAGAAGACATCAAAGGAAACCACCCGACCAAATGGAAGTTGATGTTTCTTTACCTCTACCGGCAAGCATTATAGAGCCACCACTTAATGAGCCTCAACCAAATCCTCCTTTACTTGAAGAACCTCAACCCACTTCACTTGAACTCTCACTTCAAGAAATTCAAAACCATAACAAGGATTGCTATCATTGTAAACACGTTGAAAAGTTGATACATGAATTACGTGAAGAGCATCGTTTCATGTTTCATCACCTCCTCGAACGTTTCGAAGAGGTCAACAAGCCTAAACTACAATGAGCATCATAGTCACAAGCTCAAACCTAGAACGTTTAGGAAACCTTTTCATCATTATGCTCTTTAGTTAAATCATAAGTTTGGGATAACTTATTAGCATTAGTAGCACTTACTTGTCTAGTTCATTCTCTTAGTTTTAGAGATTTGGTTGGTTATCTCTTGTTTTATTAAATGAACATCTATTTTGCTATGTGTTGTGCGTTGTGCTTTGTATCTCTCATATATATTATCCTCATAGTAGCATTGCTTGACACATCTTCATTGTCAAGAAACGTCAGCAGACAGTACCGGATCCTCCATTATACCTAGACGGATCCTCCAAGAAGGGAACCGTGGGATCCGTGGTAAGCACAAAATTTTATTAACTTGAGTTTCTCTTGCAGGAAATTATGCATTATACTCTTGTTTTCTAACCTTTACTTTGTAGATTTTCAAAATAACACATGAAGACTTTGACATCATAAACCTAGGGGGAGCTTTGTGTCAAATGATATTGCAAAAACATTTGCAACTTTAATCCGTTTTTGGATTACACTTCATGATACCCCATTGCATCTTTGCAATCTTCAAGGGGGACCACGTTTTCGTCACTTAGACGAACCATTTGCAAACTTAATTGCAAACACAATTAGCTTATTTTATGTTATGTCCTTGACGCCCTTTCAAAGGGATGGACTCGTCAAAGGGGAGTTAAGACGAGTACCATTCCCGTCACTTGCTCTCTTTACATTTTTACATAACTTTTCTTATAAAAATTGTGTTAGTTTCTTTTAACACTTTTTGTTTCGACAAAAAGGGGGAGAAGAAAGTAAAAACTACAAATTCAAACTTTTACGAATTTTAGCTTTTTCTTAAAATAATTTTATGTTTTGTCATCAACAAAAAGGGGGATATTGTTAATACAAATAAGCCGTAAAAATGTTTATTTATATTTTACGATCTTCTAATGTTTTGTCGATAACAAACATAAAATCATTTTAACGAAACAAATAGAGTACGTAAATAGTTTGAGTTAAGAGTTTCCTAACACACTTACGTTTTCACATAAAACACTATAACAAGATTAAGTGATTTTATGATTTAGATACATATGTACAACAACTAGTGTTTACATATTGGGTTAATACATACTTATACTAAGTATACTAAAATGGGTAAAACATGTAAATACTAAAATGGGTAAAACATGTAAATACTAAAATGGGTAAAACTAGCAAATGGTATTGACTCATAACCCATGGTTTTATATATACCACTTACACAAGTTCAATGTATCCTTAAGGTACATTGTATCTAGATAGAAAACGATGGATCAACCCATAACCCATGACCCATAACCAAAAATACCTATGGGCAAAGAGGAGCGTTCCACGGATCCCTAGCTTTGTGCTAGCCGGATTCCAAGTGGAACGGATCCGTGGGATCCGGGGAACAGTAGAGAATTTTCTCTATAAATAGAGAGCCATTTCTTCCTTTCTATTCATCCCTTTACACACATACTTCCCCCAAGTATTCTAACCCTCTAACCTCAGATCCAAGAGATCTATGTAGTCTTTGTCTTTTGTTTTTGTGTGATCTTCTAGGTTCCTCTTAAAGGAAAGATCACCACTTCTTGAAGACGCAAGCTCAAGTCCATGAGTTGCCATGCTTCGTCATCTTCAAGACAACGAAGGTTCTCTTGTTGATAGATCTACCTTTCTCCATAGATGTTGGGTTGAAGGCATTAGTGAAGAATGCCGAAAGTGTCAAGATGCAAGCATTAGTGAAAGATGCTCATCATTCGTGTCAAAGCATTAGTGAAGAATGCTAAAGGTGTCAAGGCGAAGGCATTAGTGAAGGGTGCCAAGCGTTGTGTCAAAGGCATTAGTGAAGGATGCCAAGAATCAAATTAAGTAGCATTTGGGAAGAATGCTTAGGTCGTATAATCGATGAGGTGCATCGTTATACATATAAGTATTTGTTTATTTACAAGGATGGTGATATCCTTGATGGTGTTGTAACAAGGAGTAGATCTCCTTAATAATAGGTGTTGTGTCGTGAAGGGTAGTAGTTCCTCCATAGTAATGGAACTAGGTGCTTAGCCTAGTACCTAATAAAGGGTAGGCGACGTTGTGATAGGATTAGTTCTCTAAGGTGTGAAAGAACTCGATGGTTAGCCTAGCACCGTATAAAGGGTAGGCGACGTTGTGTTAGGTGTGGTTCGCCTTGGTGTGAAGGAACTCGGTATTTAGCTTTGTACCGGAAAAGGTTAAGCGACGTTGTGAAGGCTTCTCCGCCATAAGGAGTTGGTGTAGTGCTTACGAACTCTCGAGTAGGTGACTCGGGAGTGGAGTAGGGTAAGGAAGGTGTCCTTGTAGCCGAACCACTATAAATAACTTGTGTCGTGGTGATGTGCTTCTTACTCTTTATCTTTCATTACATGTTTATATATCTATCTATCAACGTCCAACATAAACAATCAAATAGATTGACATAAGTCGATCTAAATATTTAAAAGGAAGTTTTAAATTGGTAAAACTATTCAACCCCCCCTTCTAGTTTTCCACAATGATCATAGAGAAATAGATGAAAGTGGATAAGTTAACCCATACCTTGGTCTTTCCCACAAACGCAATGGGTTCAAGATCTGGCCGATTACAAAAGAAAATATACATATAACATAGGCAGATTTATCCTTAATATGCCATAAACATATTGTTCAGACCTACAAAAGTAATATAAGTACTCAACAAACATTACATTTTTAAAGTTGAGTATGATTGGAAATGCTGTGTTTTTGGTCACTCTGATAAAAAATGTGGAAAGAAGGAGGAAGAAAATAAGACTGCATGTAGTTCACAGAATACTAGAAATGAAGAGAAAAAGGAAGATAATGCTAAGGTTGGTAATGAAGAGGAAGGGTTTGTGGATGTAAAAAATAAGAAAAATGGAGGTTGGGGAGATAAAATGAGAAAGCAGAATGTTAAAATAAACACACAAGTTCCCAATAACAAGCAGGTACCGCATAAAACTAAACATCCTAATCAATTTGTTTACCAGCAGAAGAAAAATGAAGTACAAAAGGTGATGAGTGAAAATAATTCTAGTGAACTTGAGAATGAAAATACTAAAGGACAAACAAGTGCTCCTAAATCTCCTACTAGGAAACCTGGAGTGTCCAAGGGGAAATTTTAGAAGCTATGAAAAGGTCTGCTAATAAGTATAAGTGCTTGGAGTGTATGATGTTAATGAGCAGAGTGAATTGAATGAAATAAGGGATAAGGAGATTGTGGATGAGTTTATTAGTCAAAACAAATGTCTTACTGATGAAGAGATGAAGAAATGGAATTTTGATATGGTGGCTTATTACAAACAGAGGAAGGAGCTATTAGTGGACAAAGGCAAAAAACATGTTAATGACAAGAATTCAGAGGATGATGATGTATATGTTGATGAATCAGGTATTGCACAATGTAATAATGTATGGTTAGTGATGAATTAAAGGGTCTCGATGGGGGAATTCTGGGAAAACAATAAGCATTATGGATAAGAAAGATCTAAAGATTGGGTGTTGGAATATCAGAGGTTTGAAAAATTCTGATAAACAAAGGGAGGTTAGAAATTTTATAGAGGGGGAAGGTTTAAGTATATGTGCAGTCTTAGAAACTCATTTGAAATCTAAGAATTTGCATAAAATTGTTGATAAGGTGTTTGGTAATTGGGAATGGATTTCAAACATGAAATACTGTGATAAAGGGTGTAGAATTGTCTTGGGTTGGAATAGTATGAATATCAAGTTGAGTATGGTGCATTGTGGTAAGCAATCTGTGTTATGCAGTATTGAAACATTAGATGGCATTATCAAGTTGTTCTGCTCTTTTGTTTATGCTGCAAATGGGGGAAATGAAAGGAAGGATCTCTGGAAAGATTTAGAGATTTATAGAAGAATAGTGGGAAATGATGCATGGGCTCTGATGGGAGATTTGAATGTTACTTTAAATCCTAATGAACACTCTCATGGTTGCTCTTACATGACTAATGATATGAATGAATTTAAGGACTGCATTAACAAAATTGAATTGGAGGATATTGCTAGTTCTGGGCTATTTTTCACATGGACAAAGAATTTCCACAAAGTGAAGCTGGGGAATAAGAGTGGCACATTGAAGAAGCTTGATAGAATCATGGGAAGTGAAAGATTCATTGATGTGTTCAATCATGCTAATGCAGTTTTCTTACCTTACCTTATATCTGATCATTGTCCTAACCTCCTTGTTATTCCCCAAGCTATTCATGTTAAAAGGAAGACCTTTAAGTTCTCTAATTTTGTTGCTGATAAAGAGGAATTTTTGCCTTTGGTTTTGGATAAATGGAACGCTGATATTCAAGGTTGTGAAATGTTCAAAGTTGTAATGAAATTGAGAGGGTTGAAAAAGCATTTGAAGAAACTTGCCTGGAAAGATGGAAATGTGTTTGAGAAAGTTAACATGTTAAGAGATAAGCTCAAGATTGTTCAACAAAAAATTGATAAAGATCCTGAGCATAGGCTATTAAGAATTGAGGAAAGTTTGATTTTGAAAGAATATGCAGATGCTGTCAAAGATGAAGAAAAGCTATTATTTCAAAAAGCAAAAGTCAAATGGCTAAGTGTTGGGGATAGAAACAATGCTTTTTTTCATAAGGTTTTAAAGAGTAGGAATCATAAGAACAGGATTAACTCTATTTGTGATGATAAGGGAAATTATTTCACTGGAAAAGATGTTGCAGATCAATTTGTGAAGCATTTTCAAAAGTTTCTGGGAGAAGAAGTGCCTGTTTCTGACTTAAGTCATATTGGTGACATGATTAATAACAAAATGATTGAGGAAGATGCAAGTTTCATGGTTAGAGAGGTCAGTGATGAGGAAATTAAAGATGCTATGTTTGATATTGATGGGAATAAAGCTCTAGGGCCAGATGGTTACTCATCAGTGTTCTTTAAGAAGGCATGGAATATAGTGGGGAGGGATGTATGCAGTGCTGTTAAAGAGTTTTTTGCCACAGGGAAAATGCTCAAAGAAATCAATTCTACAATAATTTCTCTAATTCCTAAGATCTTAACCCTGTAAAGTTATCGATTTGAGCCTATTGCATGTTGTAATGTCATATACAAATGCATTAGCAAAATTATTACTAATAGAATGAAGGGTGCATTGGGAAATTAGTGGGTCGAATCAAAGTGCTTTCATTCCAAATAGGCATATTCAAGATAACATTTTGCTATCCCAAGAATTGTTAAAAGGGTATGACAGAAAAGATGGGCCAAAAAGAGTAGCTATGAAAATTGATATCCAAAAAGCTTATGATACAGTCAACTGGAAGTTTTTAGAAGCTGTTCTTAATGGCTTTGGCTTTCATGAGAGGATGGTGAATTGGATTATTAAATGTGTAACTACTTCTTCATTTTCTATATGTGTGAATGGTGAAAGCTGTGGTTTTTTTAAAGGAGGAAGAGGTTTGAGACAAGGAGATCCCATGTCTCCATACTTATTTACTCTAGTAATGGAGATTATGTCCATCATTGTTCACAATAAAGTGGAAAGTAGCAATTCTTTTCAGTTTCACTATGGATGCAAAAAGTTAAAGATGACTCATGTATGCTTTGCTGATGATCTTCTAATGTTTAGTCATGGTGATGTAGAGTCAGTTAGAGTCCTTAAGGAAGCAATTAATGAGTTTGGTGCTATGTCTGGATTACTGCCCAATTATGCAAAAAGTACTATTATTTTTGGTAACATAAAAGATGATGATAAGCAGTTGATTCTGGAGGAAGTTCCATTTAAAGTAGAGAAGCTCCCAGTGAGATATCTTGGTGTTCCCTTGTCATCTAAAAGATTGGGTATAAAAGAATGTAAGGTTTTAATTGATAAGATCAAAAGTAAAGTTCTTAACTGGAAAAATAGAAGCTTGTCATATGCTGGGAGGTTACACTTGATTTCTTCAATCTTAGAATCTATTCATGTATACTGGGCTTCTGTATTTCTCCTGCCACAAACAGTTATTGATGATATTAATAAGGTCCTTAAAGGGTTTCTTTGGAATCAAGGGGAATTGTCAAACGGGAAGGCTAAAGTGGCTTGGAAAAACATATGTAAGCCTAAGTGTCAAGGTGGTTTAGGCCTGAAAGATCTTGGTATTTGGAATAAGGCAATGATTATTAAACATCTTTGGCATGTGGCTACTGATAAGGAAACCCTTTGGGTCAAATGGATTAATTCTGAAAAGCTTAAAGGAAAGAGTATATGGGCTGTTAATGAAGAAATTACAGATAGTTGGGGTTGGAAAAACATTTTAAGAATGAGAGATGAGGCAAGGAAGTTTATGGTTATGAAAGTAGGTAATGGGTCTAGAGCTTCAGTGGTTTATGACAATTGGTGTTCAATTGGTATTCTTCAATCCTTCATAACTAACAGGGATTTGTATAATGCTAGATTGAATGCTAATATTGTGGTAAAAGATATTTTTGTTAATGGTATATGCAAATGGCCCAATGAATGGATTTCTAAATATCCAATCTTATCTCAAATCCAAAGTGTTAACACTAATGACAGTGTGAGGGATCTGATGGTGTGGAAGAATGGAAAGGGTAAGGAGGGGAGATTTAGTGTGAAACAAGTTTACTGTGATCTTATGGAAGCAGTTGAGAATGTCTTGTGGTGTAAAATGGTGTGGTTCTCTCAAAATATCCCAAAGCATGCATTTATATTGTGGTTGGCTATTCAAAACAAGTTAACTACTCAAGATAAAATTAGAAGATGGGGTCATATGATATGATGGTTTGTACTCTTTGTCACTCAGATATTGATTCACATCAACATTTGTTTTTTAAATGCAAATATGCTGAGCTATTTTGGATAAAAGTCAAGCAGAAATTGGGTTTACAGTGTGCTGTTATGGAATGGGACAATATGGTAAAATGGTTAGCTGATATGTATAATGGTGATTCTATTGGAAGTGTCATAAGGAGGATTGGATTTGCTGCAAGTGTTTATTATATTTGGCAAGAAAGAAATTGGAGGTTGTTTAAGGGTCTGCAAAGAAGTACTGATGAGTTGTTTGAGCAATTTTATGAGACTGTCAGAATGAGATTGCTAAGTTTGAAAGTTAAACCATCAAAGGCTGTTCTTCAAACTCAAAAATATTGGGATATAAGGTTGGATATAGTTGGTAATAAAAGGAATCATATGAATAATAGAGTGATGATTAGAGGTGGAGTGCAGATGGCTAGTAATTTGGGGCAAGTTAACTTCTGGAAGTCTTTATCTATTTTGTGGATCTTGGTTGGAGGTAACAATTTAGATCTTAGTCTTTCCAGTGGTTGATTTGATACCATAAGGTAGTTTCCTGCATATGATATGGGTATTTTTTAGAGACAGCTATCAAAATGGTTATCTCTATACATGGTATGTTCAAAAGTATCATGATAAGTTTTGATATAATTCTTGGATAAGCAGAGTTGAATTTGATATGGTCTGCTTCTCAGAATTGAAGTGTTGCTTTTCTTCTGAATCTTAAAGGTTTTAACCTTCTCTTCAGTTTCATGCATATGTGAATTCTGAAGAGGTGCGATCACTAAGGATGATGGCTCTGTATCTTGGGATTCATTTAGGTTATAGATGTTGTTTGATCCTTATATCTCTTTATAGGCCTCTGTGAGGTAATTCAGAGGTATTTGGATCAAAAAACATTGATGATCTATTTTGAATTCTCATAAAGTGAGTTTCCATCTGTGGTGGGTATGAGTGATCAGGTGTGGTGGTGCATCTTTCTAGGAATTGTGAGGAGTGAAAGATGAACCTACATGGTCCTAGATATGCATTGCTAAAGGAGGTAATGGTTGGTTCTCACTGCAAGGTGTGTGTTCCCATGTGTGTGAGGCCATTGTAGTAAATGGAAATGTAACTCACATGGTATAGCCCTTGCAGTTGAGAGGTTATGGTTCCTAGTGAAGCCACTAATCTATCTTTTCATGGTTATTGTGGTGGCAGGATGAATGATCATGATGGATAGATAAGGTGGAAATGTAGCTAGATGGTTCATGGTGCTTTAAAAGGTGAATATTGGTTGATGCAGTCTTATTCTAATCTGATGCTAGTTGACTGCTGAAGAATGGATTCTGAAGTATCAAGTGTAGTAATGTTGCTATGTTTGTCTTTGTATGTTATAGTTCTGTTGTATTTCAGTATTCTTGTTATGTTTTGAAGGAGTTATAGGCATGTCTATAACTTCTTAGTTGAATGTTTGTTTGTGTTTATTAATATATATATTCACCTTTTGCACCAAAAAACATTACATTTTTAGTTTCTGCAATCAGATAAGTTCGTAGCAAAAAGTAATTTAAGTACCTTCATGACCAAGCTTCTGAAGAAACCACTTGCTATCGATCAAACATTACAACATAAAATCAATAATGTCATAACAGACAAAATTTGAATTTTGTTCATTACTATTTACCAAGATGCAAAGAATGTGACATCCAAACTAACCGGGTCTTGGCCAAATATAGCAGGGTCTAACCAGGTCTTGACCGAATGTCATCCCGTCACAAACATTACAACAAAAAATCAATAATGTCATAACAGACAAAATTTGAGTTTTGTTCATTACTATTTACCAAGATGCAAAGAATGTGACATCCCGGGTCTAACCGGGTCTTGACCGGATGTGACCGGGTATCGCCGGGTCATGGCCAAATATAACCTTAAAAACATTAAAAAACACAAAACCTTAAAATAAAAAAAATAATAAAAAAAAATTAAAAAAAAATGTTGCTTATTGGCGGCCTATTACGACACTATTTCAAAAATATACCGATTAACCAATTAATGAAAAATATACCAACCACCAATCACGACCACAACTCACCGCTGCCACCCAATTCCACCACCACCACTACCTACCACCACCACCACCACCTACCACCAGTTACCATCACCACCACCAATCACAACAGCCACTCACCACCGCCGGACACTGCCACTACCACCATTGACCACCACCAACACCAATCACCACAACCACTCACCAACGCCACCCACTGATACCACCACCACCACTCACCACCGTCACCCTCTAGTGGTGGTGGTGATTGGTGGTTGTGGTGGGTGGTGGCAGTGGGTGGCGGTGGTGAGTGGTTGTGGTGATTGGTGTTGGTGATGGTAACTAGTGGTAGGTGGTGGTGGTGGCATTGGGTGGCGGCGGTGAGTGGTGGTGGTAAATGGTGGTGGTGGAAGTGGGTGGCGGCGGTGAGTGGTGGTCGTGAGTGGTGGTGGTGGTGGTGGATTGGTGGTGTGTGGCGGTGGACAGGGATGGTGGTGATTGTTGGTGGTGGTGGGTGGTGGTGGTGATGGTGGTGGTGGTGATTAGTGGTGGTGGTGGTGGAAGTGGGTGGCGGCGGTGAGTGGTAGCGGTGATTGGTGGTGGTAACTGGTGGCGGTGGTGGTGGTGGGTGATGGTGGTGAGTTGGTGGTAGGTATTGGTGGTGGTGGTGGTGGCAGTGGGTGGCGGTAGTGAGTGGTGGTGGTGGTGGTAAGTGGTGGTGGTGGGACTAACTGAGGTTATGTATTAAGGACCAACGATACAATTTTTTTAACTGAGATTATGTATTGAGGACTAACGGTGCAATTTTTTTACCGTGGTTAAAAATCTAAGGTTAACAAATTATATACATGCCAATTATTTTGAAACGGATTTGCTTGCAAATTTGCAATGGAACAATATCAGGTGCGTTACCTACATTGGTACTCAAGATTTAGTGCGTTACGTATTTATGGAGTTCACCCTTTCTTTTTCTATCCCTTATAAACGCTATGTCGAACTAATCCAAATGTCCAGGCATCCAAGTGAGTACGTGACCAAGAATGAGGCGACATTGGTATAACATAGATGGCTCTAGCCTGCTTGTATCTAGAGAATGTATAAAGAAACAAAGGAATGAAACAAAGGAATGACGTTTTCCTAACAATGTAGAGCTTAATCAATCACAATGTAACAACGAACGTGTATTTATCCAAAATGGATAGATGTGTCACCCACATGAGTCCTACTAAAAATTCATCGAAAAATATAGTTTGAACTAAACTATTTGCGGCATATAATACTTAACTAAATTTATAGGCATGTAATTTTAATAAATACAAAATGAGTTGCATTATTAGCAATATTTTCCTCGGTCACGACTCACGACTAGACAAAGAAGAACGAAAACGTGAGAGTAAACCCATATGAAACAAGTGATAAAGTTTGTACTCCGTAGAAGATCTCCGAATCAAATTGCCTCTTCACTTGATAAGAGATTGAGACACTTGGCTAAATCAATGGTAGATATGAAAAAGAAGATTTAATGCATTCCATACAATGAGTTGTTTAGGCATATGACTTAGTCATGAGAATCATTTTCCAATTATAATACCGAAATGCATGAGCCAACATTAAGGTCTGCACGTACGTTATTATGTATTTGATAGAATCATTTCAAATGTACCTTGCATCCCACATAGGATAAAAAAGTAAAATCTTTTTTGGTTATCTACTATAGTCCATGACTCTCGTACATGTTAATAATTAACCATTAGCTTTCCAAGTGCACGGTCAATGAAGTGTTTTTACAAACTTGAAAATGAAAACCTCATCGTCAATGTAAATGGAAATATAGTACAAATTCTTAACTTTTTAATATGTTTCTCGCTTAAAGTATGGGCACTAGTTTTCTTATTAACATACAGGTCACTCATTTATTAAAATGAACTTATTGGCCGCCCCAATTATATGTTTGATTTTGTTTCTCGCTTAAAGTATGGGCACTAGTTTTCAGCTTTTAACATATAAGTCACTCATTTATTAAAATGAACTTATAGGCCGCCCAATTATATGTTTGATTTTGTTTACACCAATTCCGGCCAAATTTATTCCTGAAAACTATAAAAAAAAATAAACAAACAACCAACCTCTAACTTATCCAAATAAGACGAATGAAAAGTTTGATGTGAAATATCGAGTATACCTAAAATTTAAGTGTGAATTTATATTATTAAAAGTAATTTAGAAAGATTAAATTGCAATTTCGCGACTGGTTTTTTATTTATACTAGTATTAGTTTAATATGTTAAGTTATTGTCAGGTTTGTTTTCGCCGTTTGATCATTATCCGGATTAAATTTGATCACAATTGGTGTAAACGAATAAAAACACATAATTTGGTGGCCTATAAGTTACTTTCAAAAAATGGGTGACATATATGTGAAAAACTTAAAAGTTGGGTGGCCTCCCGATATATTATCCGTTTATTTACAAAGATTTTGTTAAACTTCAGCTAAATATGTACTAATCTTTTATTCGATCTATATGATATAACGAAACCGTAACTGTATGCATTATTCTCAAATTGATCAATATCAAATGTTAACTTTGGCTTTTTTAGATGACTAAGATATGAGGCGACTCAGTTATTTGAGCTCTCTCTCTTGCCTACATTTTTAGAGAAGGTACCAAGAGAAAAAGTGACAACTTTGTTCTACTAATGTGCGAATCAATCGAACGAAGGCGAGTCACCAGAAGTGTCCAAAATGGATAGACGTGTCGCACTCACCAAACGACACTGGTTTTGAGTTCGGTTCGCCTAATCGAAACTAATGACGTTTCCCATAGGTTGGTTGATCAGGAACATAAAAGTTACCTATTGGTTCTAATGTTCTATGGCAACTAATTTTTACAAGAAAAATATGTTATAATGTATCATCATAAACTGTATCAAAATTTAACTAGAAAGACAGTTTGATCGAAAAGTCTCTCGACCAATTTAGCTAAAAAACAGTCCTTTACATTACCAACGCCGCTTAATTAACTTCCATATCATGTAAATTAAGAAACACAAAATGAGTTGCATTATCGACGGAAACCAAACCAAAAGGAACATAAATACGAGAGGAAACCCATATTGAATTAGTGATATAATTTGTATGCATAGATTCTTATCATATTCCCACACATAAATACGAGAGGAAACCCAGATTAAAATCAATTTTAGCCTTAAATCTCACACATTCCCACATAGGCTAAAGAAGTGAAATCTTCCTTGCTTTTATAGCACATAGTATATAAGAACCACTCATGTTGAGAAACAATTAATTTTTAAATGTTATATTTATACTCCGTATTTATGTATGTAACAAGCTATTGAAATTTCCCTTTATAATAATGTTTTTTGTGTTAAAAATTTTATGACTTCTTTATTTAGAAGGTCATAAACTCTTTATATAGTAGTATAGATAACATGTAGCAGGATTCAACATGTAGGTATAATGTATGTACGTTTTTATGTATCTGATAAAATCATTTCAACTACATTTCACCTCACAGGTTAAAGAAGTAAAATCTTTCTTGTTTATATACTATAGTGAATGAGTTATGTTATGCGTACTCTCTTTATTTATTAAAAATAATACTAATAGACTAAGATATAATGTTGGTATTTTTATTTTTCAATTATATTGCTTATTTGAATTGATTATTTTAAATGAGTTGAAAAGTCTCTACTCACACTACATATGATTATGAGATGTGCCTGGAATGATTTATCAAAAACTTATAAAAGTTAATGTATTCTCTAGATAATGTTTATCCAAATACTTTATGAAAATTTACTACTAGTTTTTTAACACAAAATAAAAGATCGCTCTTCCAAGAACTGGTGTCTTAAACTTCTTTTACTTTTAAAACACAATGACTTAAGGTAGTTTGATTGTTGTTTTCTTTATATACGATGTAATCATATGCTATTTAATCTAGGCTCAAAATATATTATACTAATATGTAATTAAATATTTATATCAAAATCACGTGCATATACGGGTATTATAATTAGTTACCATACGTAAACTTGGTCATGCCGCCACGCCACGCTTTATGCGACCTTTTTTTGTAAACTTGATATATATGAAATATGATATAAATATATAAATATTTTCATATTTTGTGTCGACTTATTATGTCACGCTTTATAAACGCAAAAGCTTCGCCTTGACCGTTAAAACGTAAGTTTTGGTCATGCCGCCACGTCATGTCTAGCGCCATTTATAACCTTGGTTATCAGAGTAACTTCAATATACAGGCGCTCTACAATGACCAGATAACTTAAATAGCCATGGATTGCGAGTACTATTTGACTAGAGTCAATTCAACCTTATTCCCACATAGGTTATAATAAACAAATAAATGATGTACAAAAATGCAAGAGTCCACAGGTAGGTGTGTACATTTTTTAATAAGAGCATAGGGTATGGCAACGACACCACTTCGCCACTCCTAGGTGGCAGCCTCGCCACCCATCGCCACCACACCACCTCCACTTGCCACTTAGCCTTTCGCCGCTCCCACAACACGAATAAGACAAAACCTGAAAATCTTGAAACTGTTCTTGATCAAAAAGACACCATCTTTAACAAAATTTGTATATCTTTTCTTAGGTAAGAAAAACAAGAATGAATGAATTATATGATTCTTGAAGCAAAGAAGAGAAAAGGGTTTTGGAGAAAAAAAAAATATGAAAATGAGAGGAAATGGAAGACCAAATTGTGTGTGTATTTGATAGGTGAAAATGAACGAGAAGAATTAAATTTGAGGAGGTTGGGTTAGAAAATAAAACAAAAGGGTAATCTTTTAATTATTACAAAGTCGTTTGTAATGGTATGGTTTTATAGTAGTTTCCCTTTTTTTGAGTAAATTGCAAAAATCGTCCTTGTGGTTTGGCCAAATTACATGTTTCGTCCTTGTGGTTCATTAAGTGCAAAAATCGTCCGGATTTGGCACTGTTACATTCACTTTTGGTCCTTCAACAGTGAAATTTGGCAAACCACAAGGACGGTTTTTGCAATGATATAGGACCAAAAGTGAACGTAACAGTGCCAAATCCGGACGATTTTTGCACTTAATGAACCACAAGGACGAAACATGCAATTTGGCCAAACCACAAGGACGATTTTTGCAATTTACTCCCTTTTTTTTAAATGAAATTTGAGTGTTCCAATGACAGAAATGAAATTTAAGTGGGTGTGTTTTAATTTTATTTAAATGAAATGAATTTTATTGTGTTAGAAAAATATAGAAAAAAAAATGGGGGCGGGTGGGGGCCAAGTGAAGAAGTTTGGGTTAGTTGTCAACGGGGGTATTTTTTAAGTGGGTGTGTTGAAGTGATATGGCACATGTGGGACCCAAGTGAAGAGGTGTGGCTAAACCACCACATCCCATGCTCTAAAGACCACCAAACTTTGCATCCCACATAGATTAAAGAAGGAATATTTCTTGTTTATATCTTATAGTAAAGGGAGATGATTTGTACACTCCAACAAATGATTAGCACACTCTAAAGTATTGCGTTTGGACATTTATACCCTCACAGTGGTGAAATTGTAAAGAATAATTGTGAGGGTATAAATGTCCAAATACAATACTTTGGAATGTCTCAATCATTTATTAGAGTGTACAAATCACATCCTTATAGTAAATGAGCAACACACGTGTCAATAACAATACTAGGTTTTCAGGTTCATGGTTGCCGACAGAGTTGATTATAAAACTTAAAGAACTAAAACTCTTTGGTTAACTTCAACCCGAAATAAGTATAAGTTCTTGACTTTTTATGTTCACTTTGCAGATTTACAGTTGACTATTTGTTTGCTATTATGTTATGGCAAGTATAAAAACTTAAAGAACTAAAACTCTTTGGTTAACTTCAACCCGGAAATAAGTATAAGTTCTTGACTTTTTATGTTCACTTTGCAGATTTACAGTTGAGTATTTGTTTGTTATTGTGTTATGGCAAGTATAAAGGTGGTGGCCTTCATGCCACTCATACCTTACTCATATCTCACTACCCAACAATAATATCATTCCACCTAATATCATACCTCACCATACTTTTCTAGCGGCAACCATGATTCCATACCTCACCTAATTTTATTTTTTTATTTTTTATATTCATAATTATATTAAACAATTTAATAAAAACATAATATTTTCAAGTTATAAAAATAGCTGATAAAAAAGTTATATATACAATCTCAATTTAAAAAAATAGTTGATAAAAAACCAAAAAAATATATACATATACAATCTCAAATTTTGGGCTGGGCCATGCTCGGGTAAAAAAAAAATAACAAAAACCCAAGTTGACTTACCTCATCTTCATCGTGGCTGTCTTCTACCTTCAAACACACATATATACAGTAAAACACACACACATTGACACACAGTAAAACACACACACATAACGGCTACTTTTTAAGTCGTTGCCAACGGATCTTTTTTGCTCCCTCTCCCAAACCGCCTCGGCATTGCACACCGAAGGGCTTCCATACCGAATGAAACCGCACCCCAGGCAACGGTATTGCCGAGCGGTTTCACTTCATACCGAACCAAACCGACCCCTGTTGCCACCACCCTAAGTTAAATAGACGTAGAAAGATATGAGTCATGTGTTACGAGGTAGTGTGTTGGTAAATGAAGTTTAACAAAAACATGTTTTTCTATCTTTTTCATTTTCATTTCTGAAAAAACTTCATATGAGTTGTTTTAAACTAATAAATGTACAAAACTATCTCACCATCTTATATTTTAATCTGCCTATTTTACTAAGGGCTCTATTACTCATGCATAAGGTGCCATTCAAACTGATCCAATGAGTCGACTAGGGTGATTCGAGACGACCCTCTTGGTTGCCTATATTTTTAGAGAATATATAACTGTACGTGGGTCAAACGTACGTAAAAGTAATTAGCTTCTTTAGTAACCGCATTTTCAGATCTATTTATATGTAATCGATGTGTTAAGTTAGTAAGAGGGAAAAAATATGTTCAAAGTCTAGTTCTTGTTTATCTCTAGTTTTTTTTTGGAGTTTTTCCCGCTCAAAGAGCCTTATCATCTCTGTTTCTTATATATATATAATTGGGATATTGATCATCTCAAATCAGTCTCTTAACATGGAGGCCGAAGAATTGAAGTTGATTATAAAACTAAAAAAAGTAAAAAAAACAAATGAGAAAATTACTAAAAGAGACCGAATATCTAAGGTTGGTCTTTTTCTAAACACTTTTATCATCTCTTTCCCATTTAGGCCATCGATTCATCATTGCCTCATCTAAATTTTGACACATGTCATTCTTTGTACTTTTTTCGAAAAAGTACAAAGAATGACACGTGTCAAAAATTAGGTGAGTCGGCGATTGAGCGAAATAAAGTCGGCAAATGGCGGTCAAGTCGAAAGGTTAAGCGATCAAAGGAATGGCACGTGTCAAAATTTGGGTGGAGTCGAAGCGAATGGCGTGGCCTAAATGGTAAAGAAATGATAATGATGTCTGAAAATGGACCAACCTCAATATTCGACCTCTTTTTGTAATTTCTCAAACAAATTTCTTGACACTTATGTATTTGAGAATTAATATGCATTTGTAAACTTTTTGGTATATATCTTTAATTACTTTTGACAACTTTAAAAAATTTCAAACTGAGTGACATGTTCGACTCTTGGTTTAAGAAAAACACAAAAATAGTATCAAGAAACTTGTTAATACTAACAAAAAAGAACGAAGAACACTCTATATTTGCATCCCACATAGTTTAAAGAGGTGAAATCTTTCTTGTTTATATACTATAGTAAATGAGCTACACACATGTCTAGAATATTACCATGTTTTCAAGGCGCGTGCTTATGAACGAAGTTGATTATGAAACTAAAAAAAATCAATTTTCGTTAATGAACATGCTTCTTGAAAACATATATAAATGCTTGACGTTTTTTGCTTTTGTTCTCACTTATAAAAATGGCTACTCCAAACTATACTTTATGAAATACTAGTTTATAAACCCGTGATAAATCACGGGTGGCTTATAGAAAGT